>MCJB01013814.1:115824-152731 GCA_002018475.1 Nicotiana obtusifolia | reverse complement strand
CCCCCCCCCCCCCCCCTCTCTTTCACACACTCTTTTTCTTTTCAAAACAAAATTTCCGTTTCGCAAGGAGCAGCATGCTTAACTTAATTAATCCTCATCCAAAATATTTGAGACTTTGATTAGTCTTATATGGACTTGAGGGGATGCAAATGATAATTAAGTGGATGATACTGATTAGAAATTTAGAGAAGACATAAAAATCTAAATTTATGAATAAGATGTTTTAAAATCTGAATACTCTTAGTGTGCCATGTTATATGACACTGATCGCTAGATATGAAGTTTAAAAAATGCTTCTAAGTGTATTTTTCTCAAAAGTGATTCTCCAAAAAATACTTATGAGAATAAGTTACTTTTTTCTGCTTATTCAAAACTATTTCTGCTTCTATACAAAAACACTTTTTTCCTCATAAAAAAAAAAGTTTGGCCAAACTGGCTAATAGTTTACTTTTATGTGAATAATTTTAAAGCAATTTGATAAAGTAAAACTTCTTTAACCAAAGAATTCGTTAATCCAGCTAACAAACCAAACGAAATATACCCTTTTCCCGAAATCTCTTCTCAGTCTGAGCCGACAAGAAATCACGCGTCCTTTGTATGGATTATGGAATTTGACAAACTGGCTAACTACCACATGACCTCCCACGTCATTTATAGTACACAACAAAAAATTTCATATATTACTACTACCACTCTTTTTCATTCTACAATCAAGAGAGAGAGACACAAACCTTAAAGAACACCACACCTGGAAATTACTACAGCATAAACAAAATTACAATGAGGCAATATTTCCAAAGCGTTGTTATCATCACATTTATGATATTATTGTCCATAATGTCTTTGCAATCCAACGGCAGAGAGCTCCGTCCAGCGGAGCACGGGTTGACGAATCAAGACTTATCATCCACACCAACAACAAACGACGACGTTCCGGAGATGCTCTCATTCTTTGGTGGCGGTGGCCGACGGAATGCTCAGCCGCCAGTGGCGCTGCCGATTGCGAAGAACTTGACGTGGATTGGCGGCGACAGAGGAGGAATGTCGGTTCAGCACAACAGTAAAGATCACGTGAGGGGAGCATTATTGATTTCCAGCTTGGTGTGTGGAGCAACCGGTATTGTTTTGCTTGCAGTTTCCGCGTTTGTTTATGTCTTTAGGTTCAGAAAGGAAAAACAAGTGCAAACACAAGGAGAAACGTCGTTGTCAACTTCAGCAGATAATGTTGTTGTCGTCCATAAATGAATTACAGTGTTTCATATTTGAAACGGATAGTAAATTAAGTCAGTCTCATTTTCAATATTTTTATTTTCTTTCTTATTATGTATGTACAGCTGGAGTACATAATTTACCAATTTTCTTTTATCTTTGTCTGAGTTTAAGTGTGGTATCAAATATATTTGCACAATAAAGTTTCTTATAAGGTAAATATATATTAGTCTTTATTACAAGCACTAGTATCTGGACACGCGCGTTGCGCGTATATACTATAGCGATTAATAATTAATTTAAAATATCGCACAAATATTAATATAAAAATAAATATTTGAGTTATAAAATAAAACTTAAAAAATATAAAGAAAGAAACCTTGCTCCACAAAAGTGCTTAGATGTTTTATTGCTTGAACTTTCATTAAGGATAAACTTATATTATTATACTGACGTTCCATTTAGCTATTTTAGACAGATCTAATCAGTCTCCATTTTACATGTAGATAAATCAAAGCAGACTTTCATTTGTTATATATGAGGTAAAACTGCTACTTGGATTGTGCAATTAGTAAAAATAAAAAACAAACAATAATATACAAATTTCCTGTAGTCATGGAAAAATGGCTAAAAATAAATCATAGCTACTCGGCAGCTTGATAATATGCAAAGTAAAGTTATTTCATATCAGAAGAAAATTTATTGAGTTAGCTAATCTTTAGGTGCAAAATTCTATCTTCAAATGATATTAGAACTTAGGTCTCAGAATCCATATATAGATCTCTTGAAATTATAGGTAGAATCATAAACTCCTGTATAAGTTGGACATATTCATCTAAGATAAGAAAATAATTTTATCATTTAAAAAGGAAAAAATGTACTATGAGATCAAACCAATAGAGTTATCTCAAGATGACTAAAATGTAGCAAGTATAAAGTGAGTTCAAACCTCTAAAGAAAAAAAAGGCTCCAAAGCAACTAAAACAAACCGTATATAGAAGACCTAAAAGAAAAAAAATTATTGCGCGAATATATATTTACACAATCACACTCTCGATCAAAGCGAAAACATGTCGATCCAATAGCCATCATGTTAGCAATAATTTTAGTAGTAGATCCGCATACCTCATTAAGTAAAAATATGTCTAAAATCTTAATGATCATAATGGTTGCTTGTGGCCAAGACAAGTGATTTTTATATAAGAAGATATCAGGTTGTTCCTTTAGCATCTGTCATGATAAAAGCTGGCAAACAAAAAAAAATAAAACTTACTATATTCTCTTTCTTCCAAGTTTGACAATTATTTCAATTGGTACTCCTTCAGGTTCACAATAAGTGATTTTTAGTTGTTTCACACAGATTAAGAAAATTCACCTTTTAACATTAATTAGCAATGAAATTGACCGTATTAACTTTTACTATCTCTACACATAAACACTCCTAACACATACTCCAACACTATTTACTCCAAGGCCAATGTAGAAAAAAATAATTAATTCATTCTTGAAATCTGAAAAAATTACTTATTTTGGACCACAAAAAAGAGGCCAAAATGGTGGGATACACGATGAAAGTATGTGAGAAGAGACATATCAAAATGGTTAATATAAATCTTGAAGTTGGTGAAATATTTCGACTCCCGCAACGTATATTAAAGTTTTAATGGACTTTAAGTATCATCAAATTTGAGTTGGTCCAAATACGATGTATCTACTTTATTTGTTTTCAAAGGGGTAATTTACTATTTTGTATTATGTTTTAATTGAAATTATTCACTTGTATAAGAACCCTTGTAGGAATTAAATTGAATTTAAATGGTAAAATGGTCGTTTAGTTTTTGATGGGTATTTTGGTAATTCAATTCTTAATTTTGTGCTTCACCTTATAATATAGTACTAGATTTTGGAGGTGTACGTTGCATGCATATCGCATACTAATTAGTACAAATATTTTAAAAATATTATAATAAGTGCGAGATGAGTTCCACTAAAATTGAAGAAAAAAATACAAGCAAACAAAGCTTTCAGTGAAAAACCGTTTCACGGGAAATAAAGAGAGCACCATTTCATCAAAAAAGACCGTGACTCATGATTAAATAATGGATTGTACTGTAAGAAATTTTTCACCGCACAAAGAAATTCAATTTATACAATAACAAATCAAAAATTAAAAAATTTATGAACTGCACCAAAAATGTGCTCCACCTTCTACTTTTTTATATGCCATGATATCGTATATATTTCACAATCAATTCGTCAAAATATAAAAATTTACTACTAATCTAACTTCTGTCGTGTTAGACAAGTGGTTAGAAAGAGCAGAAGAAAAAGTTATAGAAATTAACAAACTCAAAAGAAAAGTAACATGGACTGAAAAAGTTCACCTGATTTGGAAGGACATTCCAAAGGTTGAGATAAATTGTACTTCTATTCTTCTTCAGAAGCAAACAAAGAAAATACAAAAACCACAAACAAATTTTCAAGCGTGATTCATGGAAAATAAAAGTAGGGTGAGAAAACAAATATATATATTATATATTTAATCAACCTGTCATGAACTTATACCCGATCACAAACCCCAAAGACCTCACCATAATTGCCCTACAACACAACAAAAAACCAAAATATAACATTAATCATAATTCACCATTAACTGTAACAAGAAACAAAACAACTAAGATTACTAAATGAAAGCCAAAAAGTACAAGTGTAAGTCCAGTTACACGAATACTCACAAGTCACAAAGATTGGACCAATAGAAAGAGAACAAAAGAAAACAAATTCATATAAAATGAGTGCGGAAAGATGAAAGACAATTACTATTAGACATTGAAAAGATATTCTAAAAGCTCACATAAATTGTATAACTGCAACCATTATTGGAAGATGAAAGGAATTCCAGGACTTTGAATAAAATTCACACAAGTTTCTTCCCATTTGCTGATTCATTGTATACCATGTACTTGAATAGTTTTATCCAATAAGTAGTATTCGTTGTAACGTAAATTCATTTTTTGGGACAAAATATTAGAGTAGTTTTTTATTTGAAGGGTAAAAAGTTGATTTAGTTTTATATGGATATTTTAGTAAATTAACTTTTGCTTAGTGCCTTCACACTTATAATATAGTATGATGATTAATAGTATCTTGACGAAATTAGTAAGTAGGGCGGATCAGCCCTTTAGTACCGGGTTCAACTGAACCCGGTACTTTCGTGTCGGATTATTCATTTATGCATAAAAATTTATTAATATTACAGTAAATATAGTAGATATGAACCCATAAATTTAAAAATATAATGCATTCAATACTAAAAACCTTAAAGATTGAACCCGTATAATTTAAATTCTGAATTCGCCTCTAAACCAACTATTATAGGTTAATAATGTAAAAGTTTATTTTCATCAGTATTGTATAACTATGATCCATTTTCTTTTTATATTTCTGTAGTTGGATGTCAAGCTAATACGAATAGTTAGTGTAATTTGTCGAAGTTAGTGCCGGCAGATTAGCACCCGAGTCGAATTTAAGTGGATTAAAGATGGATTGATAAATTGAGTCTGAATTCCGACACTAGTCGAGACTAATTGTTCGCTGTTGTTGCTTGTACATACAAGCTCAATAAGCACTACAAACTTCCAACTATGCGTGTTGTCCGTGAGAAATTGACAACTTGCGTAATTTTATCTATCAAGATTTAAGAAATTTACCTAAAGTTTTCTAATTAAGTATTTTCATTTACTTATGCCACACCCTTTGATGTGCCAATATCAATTAGTGTTATAGGGGTAATCAAGATAAGGGTAAAGTCTACTCCGTGACACCTTTCCATAATCCTATGGCATAATCTGAAATAAATTTATGCTCATCCATGTTTCCTTCTCAGCACAAATGACAAACACAATGCTCTTATGACTGTATTAGTCCGGGCCTTTCTACAGATCTATATCTATAACTATTTATAATAAAAGATGAGGCAAAAGCATATTATTAAGACAAGTGACGTAATCATAAAAAATCACGTGGTATTATTAAGACAAAATAAACTATCTTTTTAACTAAAAGACCTTTTTAAATTTTGAATTAATTGATTACTCTATTTGAATTACTAATATAGATATCTTATAATTAGCTATATTTAAAAAACGAAAATAATTACTAATTCAAATTGGGGAATAATTTCAAGTTGGAGTTCTAAAGTTATTTTAAAATTAAAATCTGATGACCCGATAGGTTATCTAGAGTTTTAAACCTTAATTCTGTGTTTCGAAACCTCAAATATCTCATTTTTAGCATTTCTCAATTTGCGTGCACAGTCCGGGTATTTTTTTGAAAGGCTTTTCTGTTTAAAATTGATAAAATATAAAATTTTACCTTAAAAATCCATTTGAGTTGATTTTGGTCAATATTTTGAGCAAAAGGACCTGGATCCGTATTTTGATGGTCCCGGTGGGTCCATATCGTGATTTGAGATCTGGGCGTATGCCCAGAATCGAATTCGGAGGTCCCTAGCTCGAGTTATCATTTTTTTTTTTTGAAATTTTGAAGTTTAAAGGCTTAATGAATCTAAAGGTTTGACCAATGTTTGACTTTGTTGATACCGGGTCCGTATTTTTGTTTCGAAACTCGGTATAGGTCTATTTTGTATTTATGACTTGTCTGCCAAATTTGGTGAGAAACGGAGTTGGTTTGACGTGATTCGGATGTTCGGTTGTTAAAATAGAAGTTCATAAGTGTTCTTGAAAATTTCATTTGATTTGGTGTCTGATTCATAGTTCTAGGTGTTATTTTGGCGATTTGATCGTGCGAGCAAGTTGGTATGATATTTTTGGATTTGTGTGCATGTTTAGTTTGGAGCCCCGAGGTCTCGGGTGAGTTTCAAATAGGCTACGAAGTGGATTGGACTTTAGGATTCATAGTTGTTTCTGTATCTGCTGCAGATCTCACAATTGCGAGATCTGGCTCGCATTTGCGAAGGCAGCGTCTCATTTGCGACTCAGCACCTTTTGTGATGATCTTTGCATTTGCGAAGAAAGGTCCGCATTTGCGAGGGCATTGGGGTTTGCATTTGCGGCCATTTTATCGCAAATGCGATTACTGGAATTCTAAGAGGAGTTCGCAATTACGACCTCTTTCTTGAAATTGCGGTGTTCGCAATTGCGAACAAGTTATTGCAATTGCGACATCTACAACTGGGTAAAAGTTAAGTTAGACGGGATTTCTTTCATTCTTTCAAAATTTTAAACCTAGAGAATCCTAGAGGTGATTTTTCCAAGAGCCATTCTTCCCTAATTCATTGGTAAGTGATTCTGACCTATTTTCTTTCAATCTTACATTACTTTTTACAAGATTTCAACCTAAAGTCTAGGATTTTCATGGTGGAAATCGGGGGTTTGGGAAGAATTAGGGATATTTGTAAAAATTGAAATTTAGACCTCAAATTGAGATCGGATTTCAAAACAAATTACATAATCGGGCTCGGGGGTGAATGGATAATCGGGTTTTGATTCGATATTCGGTTTTGGACTAAGCGGCCTAGGAGTTGACTTTTGTTGACTTTTTTAATAATGACCTAAATTGAACATTTTCATTCGTGGGTAGTTCCTAAGGCTTATATTGAATTGATTGGTTGATAAATTGCTAGATTTGGTTGGTTCGGAGGCTTGTTTGAAAGGCAAAGCCGTGGTTGAGCTTTGAGTTGATCTTTGAAGCAAGGTAAGTGTCGTGGTTAACCTTGACTTGAGGGATTAGGACTTGTTTATTATGTGCTACTTGTTCAAATATTGGGGTACAACGTATATATGAGGTGACGAGTACTTATGCGTTGTTGTTGGGTTAAAGCATGCGGGTGGGACTTGTTCCTTGTAATTTATTTCTTTCTTTTATCATAATATCCATGTTTAGACTAGTTAATTACTAAACTGATTGTTCTTTCAGCACTTGTGGGCTATTTGTGATAATTGAGTATTGTTTTCTGAAGTAGAGATTTGTATAGTGGAACCATTGTTGATATAAGACTTGATATTGCTTATTCTATCTGTTGTTATATGTGCATTGTTACATGGTAAGGGAGAGTGTTAATGCACGAAGGGTGATGCCGTGCTGCATTTGAGTGTTAATGCACGAAGGATGATGACGTGCCATATTTGAGAGTTAATGCATAAAGGGTGATGCCGTGCCGTATCTATTGTTTCATGATGAAATTGAGAGTGAAAGCACGAAGGGTGATGCCGTGCTGTATTTATCATTTTATGGTGAGATTGAGAGTAAAAGCACGAAGGATAGTGCCGTGCAGTTTTATTTATTATGGTTGTACATTTTGTTGGTTGAAGATTTATTGACTGTTCTTATTATCATTCCCTGTTGTAGTTACTGTATCTTGTACCCCTTTCGCATGTTCCCTCCTAATAGAACTTGTTAATTCTTTATTTGTTGTTATGTTATATGCATATTTCCGTTTAAACAAGTTTATTTACGTGAGCGTTTTGTCATAGCCTCGTCACTATCTCGTTGAGGTTGGGCTCGACACTTACGGGAGTACATTGGGTCGGTTGTACTCATACTACACTCTGTACTTCTTGTGCATATTTTGGTACTGGTCCCAGCTGTCCGTGAGGCGTATCAGCTCGGATTGGCATTCGGAGACTCGAGGTAGATCTGCTGGTGTCCGCAGACCTTGAAGTCCCCTTCCATTTCCCCTATTTACTGTTCTTTTCATTCAAGACAATTGTTTTTATTCCAAACCCTATTTGTAGAGACTCTAGAAGCTTGTGAACTTGTGACTCTAGATCCGGGTTGTATTTAGATATTATTGGTTTTTATGTCATTTCGTACCTCGTTTTAGTTTCATTTCGGTTTAATTGGTTTTACTTATTTGACTTAATTAAAATTGGTTTAAAAAGATTCTCTAACGTTGGTTTTCCTGGCAAGTGAAATGTTAGGCCCTATCATGGTCCCGAAGGTGAGAATTTGGGGTCATGACAAGGTGGTATCAGAGCACTAGGTTGTCTAGGTATCAGAGCACTAAGTTATCTGGAGGATCGGTACGAAGACGTCTTTACTTATCTTCCAGATGCTATAAAGTTTAGGAACAAATTTCACTTTTATTCTTCTCTGTCGTGCGGTTTTATTCTATCATTGCTGATTCAACTCTTCTATTCTTGTCCTCCTGCAGATGGCGAGAACACGTGCTACTTCTTCAGCTAGACAACAGCTGTAACGATCCGACCGGTCGTCTTGATTTCTAGAATCCTGTTCCCCTAAATAAGACTCCCCGTACGTGCTTTTACTGTTTTATGACTTGCATGGATAGTTAGTTCGGGATTTGAAAGGGTTCTGGTTGAAATCGGAATACTTGGTTCCTTAAGGTTGGCTAAAACGGCTAAGTTTGACTTTGGTCAACATTTTGAGTAAACGACATCGGAATCGGGATTTGATAGTTCCAATAGGTTCGTGTGATAATTTCGGACTTGGGTGTATGTTCGGATCGGATTTTGGGTGACCTGGGAGTGTTTCGGCACTAATAGTGAAAGGTTGTTCTTTAAAGGTTTTAAAGTTCTTTAAATTTGGTTTGGAATAGGTTTTGGTTTTATCGAGGTCCAATTTGGGATTCCGAGATCAGGAATAGTTCCTTATGGTGATTTCAGGATTGCACGCAAAATTTGGTGTAATTCCAAGTAGCCTAAGGTCGGATCGATTTGGAAACTTGAAGTTCATAACTTGATTCAATTTGGTTTTGGGGTGTGATTATTGATTTTGTTGTTGTTTTAAGTGTTTCGAGAGTTCGGGCAGGTCCGTATTATGTTTATTGACTTGTTGGTGCATTTGGACAGGGTCCCGAGTGGCTCGAGGGCGTGTCCGACCGCCCGATGCTGAGCTAGGAAAACCAGATTTCCCAGTTCTGGTTTCCTTCTTCGCGAACGCAGATGGATCTTCACTTTCGCTATGAAGGGATTTGGACTGGGTGGGTTTTGTGCTTCGCATTTGCGAAGCCAAAGTCGCATTCGCGGAGGCTGGGGGTCAGTAGTCTTAGTGTTCGCGGAAGACCTATCGCGTTCGCGAAGGGTCGGGGGCCTAGGCGACTCAGTTGTCTCACGCGATCGCGATGAGAGGCACGCGTTCGCGAGGAGGAGTCGACCCAGTGCTTCGCGTTTGCGAGTGTTATTTCATGATCGTGAAGAAGGAGATTTATGGGTACTGCAGTTTTGCCTTCGCGATTGCAAAGGCTTGATCGCGATCGCGGTGAAGGGACAGGTCTGGGCAGAATGTTTTAAAACGGGACTTAGGCTATTTTTGAGTTCATTTATTACTCACTTGGACGATGTTGGAGCTTTAAAGAGGCGGTTCAACCTAGCTATTGAAGGAATGTAATTCATAGCCAATGTAAGTTTAATACATAGATTTTGGGTAGATTTTAACATGAAAAATTGTAAAATTTATGGGTTTAGGTGAAAAACCTAGGTTTTGATAAAAAAAAAAAAAAGGGATTTAACCACGAAAATAATTGTGGAATTTAGTGAAAATCATATATTTGAGTTCATGAGGTTATGTGTAACAACTTTCTTCGAAAATTTTGGAATCAGGGCACGTGGGCTCGGGGGTGAATTATAGGAATCCTTCAATTGGGATTGGGTAATCACTTTAATTGTTAGAATATGAACTTTTGAACATACATTGATTGGTTTATACAACATTTGACTAGTTTCGGATTGTTCGGCAGTGAGATGAGGCTTTATAGTGAATTGGAGGCCGGAAAGTGAGCTTTGGGACGAGGTAAGTCTCTTTTCTAACCTTGTAAGAGGGAACTCATCCCCTTAGGTGTGTTATGTTGTAAATTACTTGTATGTGGAGCTACGTATGCACTAGGTGATGAGAGTCCAAGCGTAGCTATATTCCATGTAATGTCCGGGTAGTCTTAGGTTTACATCATGCTTTGTTGGCACTGTTATTTGATTATGCTTATTAATTGTCTTGAATAAAGCTGAGATTGAGGATTTCAAGATTTAAAACTTCTTGTTTAGACTCCTTACTTTTGGAAAGAATTGAAAAATTATATAATAACTTTGAGAAAATTTTGTTCACTAGCGTCGCAAGTATTTTTGCGAGCGAGGTAAGTTTCACTACTCTCATGGGAGCGGGCCGTTCGCCTCGGCAGGTTAATAGATACATCTATGGTTCGTGCCGTACGACCCTTGGCAGTGCACAATATGTATATTTATATTTTGGATCGGACCATACGATCTCGACATAATTCGTGCGTAATAATACTTGGAGCCCAACTATACTTGATATTACTTTATTGGCTTTGATTCCAGTTAGTAAGAGGGATCTTGAACTGTTAAATTGTTAGACGATAGAAATTTATTTGAGATTTACTATCAGTAAAAGAATTATTTATTTATTTCTTGTTATTGAGTTTTCAGTTCATTTATATAGCCCATGTTTATTTGAAATTTTCATTATTTTATTGTTAGACCATAGTAAGTGTAGGAGTCGACCCCTCGTCACTACTTCTTCGAGGTTAGACTAAATACTTATTGGGTACATGTTGTTTATGTACTCACGCTACACTTCTGCACTAATCGTGTTGGATATGAGACAGGTGCATCTAGTTATTCCGGCGCGTATCCTTAATTCTACGAGACGTTGCGGTGAGCTGCCTTCCGAGCCCATTCCGCAGCACCCGATGTCTTTCTTTTGCTTTTATTTTATATTTATTTCACTTCAGACAGAAGTGTAGTATTCTTTTGTATATTCTACTAGTAGCTTATACACTTATGACACCGGGTCTTGGAGATTATGCTAGTAAACACTTGTTGATTTTTTTTGGAGTAATTACTTCATCCCATTTGCTTTTATAATTGTTTACTTTCTCATTTTATTAATTTTTTTTTCTTTTCTTCACTTCTTGAATATTGAATAATTAAAGATCAACTATTTCAAATTCCTAAAAAAAAAGATCACCTGGTTAGTTCACTGTTGGCTTGCCTAGTGGTAACGTTGGGCGCCATCACGGCTTATAGGAGAAATAGGGTCGTGACAATATGGTATCAGAGCCCTAGGTTCACGTAGGTCTCACAAGTTATGAGCAGGCCTAATAGAGTCTTGCCAATCGGTGCGAGACATCTGTACTTATCTTCAAAAGGCTATAAGGTGCTAGGGAAATACTCCTTCTTCATCTCCTATCGTGCAGTTGATGTTATACTAAGTATGCTTTCTCTTATTCCCTCACAGATGGTGAGAACGCACACAGCAGATGTTCCAGACCCGGGAAGAGCTGCTCCCCCTGTTGCTAGAGGCCGAGGCAGAGGCCGGGGGAGGGCACCAGCCCGAGGTAGGGGATGAGGACGTTCCAGAGTTGCTCCAGCTATGCCACTAGCGGATCCAGTAGAGGATCCTATTACTGAGGAGCAGGGCGAGGTTCCTGCAACGGAGCCAGCCCCAGTAGATTTCATGTCAGCACCAGGCTTCCAGGAGGTCATGGGCCATATATTACATGACTCAGGATGGTTTATTTCCAGCAGACCCAGCCACATCTCAGGTGGGAGGGGAAGCACAGACCCCTACTGCTCAGGCTCCTGGGCATGCAGCTATTGTATATCAGACCACAAGCACACTACCCGTGGGTGGAGCCCAGCCAGTGGCAACAGCTATACCGAAGCCCATACCAGCTGCGATCGGTGATCCGCATAGGCTATTGGACAGGTGGACCAGGCTACAGTCTCCTATCTTTTGGGGGGAGCGACATGAGGATCCCCAGGACTTTATTGATCGGTGCACAGACAGACTGGACAACATGAGGATATTGGAGTCCCATGTGGTGGATTTTACTACCTTCCAGCTGGAGGGCAGGGCTCGTAGGTGGTGGCAGTCACATCTTCATGACCTGGGATCAGTTTACACGTCTTTTCTTGGATAGGTATACTCCACTCTCTCAGAGGGAAGAGTTGCGGTTTTAGTTTGAGCAACTCCAGCAGGGTCAGATGTCAGTGACCGATTACGAGGAGAGATTCTTAAAGTTGTCTCGCCATGCACTTATGATACTTCCTACTGAGGCAAAGAGAGTACGGAGGTTTGTTGAGGGTTTGCACTCCAGTATTCAGGCCACTATGGCCCGAGAGGTTGAGATGGGGACTTCTTACGAGCTAGTTGTAAAGATAGCTCGGAGGATCGAGGGTGTCCGTCAGCGGGGCTGAGAGCAGATGTAGAGGGACAAGCGGTTCCGTTATTCCGGAGGGTTCACTAGTGCCCCATCTGGGGGCAAGGGTTAGTTTGGGAGAGGTCAGCCTAGCAGGCCTACATATCAAGCACCGCCGCCTCCCCGAGGTGCTCCAGTGCGACCTTATTTCAGCGCCTTGCCAAAGAGTTCCTACCGCCCACCAGCTATTCAGGGTCAGACTTCAGGGCAGTAGTCCACCGCTCCGAAGGTTGTTACGAGTGCGGGGATCCTTGCCACATGAAGAGGTTTTGTCCCAGACTTGGGAGCAAGGCAGTACAGCAAGGTCATCAGCCCATGATTTCAGCACCAGCCATCCGGCCGCCCAGAGGCGGAGGGCAGGCGGGTAGGGGCCATTTAGAGGTAAAGGCCAGGCAGGTGGAGGCGAGCCAGTTACAGGTCTGTCAGGTGGAGACCAGCCAGTCGACGCTCCAACTAGGTTCTATACTTTTCCGGCCAGACCAGATGCAGTGGCCTCAGATGTCGTGGTCACAAGTATTATTTCTGTTTGCGTTAGGAATGCTTTAGTATTATTTGATCTAGGATCTACCTAGTCATATGTGTCATCTTTGTTTGCTCATTTCTTGGATATTCCTCGTGAGTCCTTAGGTACTCCTGTTTATGTGTCCGCTCCAGTGGGTGATTCCGTTGTTCTGGATCGGGTCTATCGGTCCAGCATTGTTACATTCTGCGGTTATGAAACTAGAGCGGATCTTTTACTGCTTGATATGACCGACTTTGAGGTCATCTTGGGCATGGACCGGTTATCTCCATATCACGCCATCCTTGATTGCCATGCCAAGACTGTTACCTTGGCGATGTCAGAGTTGCCTAGATTGGAGTGAAAGGGTTTGCCTGTCAGCACCCCTAGTCGGATCATCTCTTTTATAAAGGCTCGACACATGGTCGAGAAGGGTTATTTGGCTTATCTAGCCTATGTTCGGGATACTACCGCAGAGACTCCGGCGATCGATTCAGTACCCGTAGTCCGGGAGTTCTCCGATGTGTTTCCTTCTGATCTTCCAAGCATGCCACCAGATCGTGATATCGATTTCTATGTTGATTTGGCTCCAGTTACCTAGCCTATCTCTATCCCACCGTACCGTATGGCTCCGAAAGAGTTGAAGGAGTTGAAGGAACAACTTGAAGAGTTGCTAGCAAAGGGGTTCGTCAGATCAAGTGTATCACCTTGGGGTGCACCAGTGTTATTTGTGAAGAAGAAAGATGGGACTATGCGAATATGCATTGATTACCGCCAGTTGAACAAAGTCACCGTTAAGAACAAGTACCCGTTGTCACGTATTGATAATTTATTTGACCAGTTGCAGGGTGATAGGGTGTTCTCTAAGATCGACTTGAGATCGGGGTACCATCAGTTGAAGATTGGGGACTCGAATGTTCCAAAGACTGCTTTTCGGACTAGAAACGACCATTACGATTTTTAGTGATGTCCTTCGGTTTGACTAACGCTCCAGCGGCATTTATGGATTTGATGAACAGGGTGTTCAGGCCATATATTGATTCGTTTGTCATTATATTCATTGATGACATTTTGATCTACTCGCACAGCATGGAGGAGCACGAACAACATTTGAGAGTGGTGCTTCAGACCTTGCGAGAACATAAGCTAAGTGCTAAGTTCTCCAAGTGCGAGTTTTGGATAGATTCAGTAGCATTCTTGGGGCATGTTGTATCGGGCGAGGGTATCAAGGTAGATCCCAAGAAGATCGAGACAGTGCAGAGTTGGCCTCGTCCTACCACGACGATTGAGATCAGGAGCTTCTTGGGGTTAGCAGGTTATTATCGTCGATTTGTGGAGGGCTTCTCATCTATTGTAACACATTTGACTAGATTGTCCTGGAAGGGTTCTCTATTCCGTTGGTCCGATAATTGTGGGACGAGCTTTCAGTAGCTCAAGACAGCTTTGACTACGCATCAGTTCTAGTGTTGCCTTTCGGTTCGGGGATGTATATTATGTATTGTGACACTTCACGCGTTGGTTTGGGTTGTGTATTAATGCAGGAGGGGCGAGTTATTGCATATGCTTCACGTTAACTGAAGCCCCATGAGAAGAATTATCCTGTATACGATTTGGAGTTGGCCGCTATTGTTCATGCTCTTAAGATCTGGAGGCATTATCTTTATGGGGTGTCCTGTGAGGTTTACACCGATCATCGCAGCTCGCAGCATTTTTTCAAATAGAGGGATCTCAATTTGAGGCCGCGCATGCGGCTTGAGTTACTAAAGGACTATGATATTACCATTCTTTATCATCCGGGCAAGGCGAATGTGGTTGCGGATGAGTTGAGAAGAAAGGCGAAAAGCATGGGTAGCTTGGCATTCATTTCAGCGGAGGAGAGGCCACTAGCTTTGGACATTCAGTCCTTGGCTAACAGACTTGTTGGGTTGAGTATTTCAAAGCCCAGCCGAGTTCTTGCATGCGTCGTCGCCCAGTCTTCACTATTAGAGCAGATCAAGGCTCGACAGTTTGATGATCCGCACTTGTTGGTTCTCAGAGAGAAGGTACTACGGGGTGGTGCCAAGGAGGTTATTATCGATGAGGATGGTGCTCTGCGATTCTAGGGTCGTTTATGTGTTCCTAATGTTGGTAGGTTGAGGGAAAGGATTTTAGAGGAGGCACACAGTTCTCGATGTTCTATTCATCCAAGTGCTACGAAGACGTATCGCGACCTGAGGTAGCTTTATTGGTGGCGGCAGATGAAGAAGGACATAGTCGAGTATGTTGTGAGGTGCCTAAATTGCCAGCAGGTTAAGTATGAGCACCAGAGGCCAGGTGGCCTACCCCAGCAGATGACTATACCTGAGTGAAAGTGGGAGCACATTACTATGGACTTCGTAGTTGGGTTTCGCGGACCTTACAGAAGTTTGATGCAGTTTGGGTCATAGTCGATAGGTTGACCAAGTCGGCACACTTTATTCCGGTTGTGACCACGTATTCTTCAGAGAGGTTGGCCCAAATTTATATTTAGGAGATTGTTCGGTTGCATAGCGTGCCTGTTTCTATCATATCAGATAGAGGCCCTCAGTTTAATTCGCATTTCTAGAGAGCGATAGAGAGTGATTTGGGGACCCGTGTAGAGCTCAGCACAGCCTTTCATCTGCAGACCGACGGGCAGTTGAAGTGGACAGTTCAGATCTTGGAAGATATGCTTAGAGCATGTGTGATTGACTTTGGAGGGCAGTGGGGTCGGTTCTTTCCTTTGGCCGAGTTTACTTACAACAACAGTTATCAGTCCAGCATCGAGATGGTTCCATTTGAGGCTTTATATGGTCGGCGATGTCGTTCACCCATCAGATGGTATGAGCCCCGCGAGGCTAAGTTATATGGTACTGACCAGGTGAAAGATGCCTTGGAAAAGGTAAAGATGATTCAGGAGCAGCTTCGCACCGCACAGTCCAGGCAGAAGAGTTATGCGGATCAGAAAGCGTGTGATTTATCATTCATGGTGGGCAAGAAAGTTCTCTTGAAGGTCTCGCCGATGAAGGGAATCATGAGGTTTGGGAAGAAGGGCAAGTTGAGCCTAAGGTTTATAGGTCCATTTAAGGTGTTGAGAAGAGTTGCGGAGGTTGCTTATGAGCTTGCCTTGCCTTCCAGTCTATCGGGCGTTCATCCGGTTTTTCATGTGTCTATGCTCTGGAGGTATCATGCCGACAAATCGCATGTGTTAGATCTCAGCACGATCCAATTAGATGGGAGCCTGGGTTATAAGGAGGAGCCAGTTTCCATTGTTGACAGATAGGTTCGCCAGTTGAGATCCAAGAATATTTCTACGATAAAAGTTCAGTGGAGAGGCCAACCAATCGAGGAGGCGACTAAGGAGGCCTAGGAGGACATACGGAGCAAATATCCACAATTATTCAGCACTCCAGGTATGATTCTAGACCCGTTCGAGGATGAACGTTTGTTTAAGCAACCCCGTTTCCCTAAATAAGACTCCCCGTACGTGCTTTTATTGTTTTATGACTTACGGGGATGGTTAGTTCGGGATTTGAAAGGGTTTCGGATTGAAATCGGAACACTTGGTTCCTTAAGGTTGGCTAAAATGGCTAAGTTTGACTTTGGTCAACTTTTTGAGTTAACGACACCGGAGTTGGGAATTGACGGTTCCAATAGGTTCGTGTGATAATTTCGGACTTGGGTGTATGTTCGGATCGGGTTTTGGGTGGCCTGGGAGCGTTTCGGCTCCTAATAGTGAAAGGTGGCTCTTTGAAGGTTTTAAAGTTCTTTAAATTTGGTTTGGAATAGGTTTTGGTTTTATCGAGGTCCAATTTGGGATTCCGAGATCGAGAATAGTTCCGTATGGTGATTTAAGGCTTGCACGCAAAATTTGGTGTAATTCCGAGTACTCTAAGTATGATTCGGCACGTTCGGAGTGATTAGGAAACTTGAAATTCATAAATTGATTCAATTTGGTTTTGGGGTGTGATTTTTGATTTTGCTGTTGTTTTACGCGTTTCGAGAGTTCGAGCAGGTCCGTATTATGTTTGTCGACTTGTTGGTGCATTTGGACGGGGTTCCAAGTGGCTCGAGGGTGTGTCCGACCGCCCGAGGCTGAGTTAGGAAAACCAGATTTCCAAGTTCTGGTTTCCTTCTTCGCGAACGCGGACGGGCCTTCGCGTTAGCGAAGGGTCGCGGGCCTGGGCGACCCAGTTGCCTTACTCGATCGCTATGAGAGGCACGCGTTCGCGATGAGGAGTCGACCCAATGCTTCACGTTTGCGAGTGCCTTTTTGCGATTGCGTAGAAGGAGATTTATGGGTACTTCAGTTTTGCCTTCGCGATTGCGAAGGCTTGATCGCGATCGTGGTGAAGGGACAGGCCTGGGCAGAATGTTTTAAAACGGGACTTAGGCTATTTTTGAGTTCATTTATTACTCACTTGGATGATTTTGGAGCTTTAAAGAGCGGGGTTTCAACCGAGCTATTGAAGGTAAGTAATTCCTACTCAATGTAAGTTTAATACATAGATTTTGGGTAGATTTTTAACATGAAAAATTGTGAAAATTATGAGTTTAGATGAAAAACCTTGGTTTTGATAAAAATAAATGGGATTTAGCTATAAAAATCGTTGTGAAATTTAGTGAAAATCATATATTTGAGTTCATGAGGTTATGGGTAACAACTATCCTCGAAAATTTTCGGAATCCGGGCACGTGGACCCGGAGGTGAATTTTAGGAATCCTTCAATTGGGGTTGGGTAATCACTTTAATGGTTGGAATATGAACTTTTGAACATAAATTGGTTGGTTTATACAATATTTGAATAGTTTTGGATTGTTCGACACCGAGTTGAGGCTTTAAAGTGAATTGGAGGCTGGAAAGTGAGCTTTGGGACGAGGTAAGTCTCTTTTCTAACCTTGTAAGAGGGAACTCATCCCCTTAGGTGTGTTTTGTTGTAAATTACTTGTATGGGGAACTACGTACACACTAGGTGATGAGAGTCTGTGCGTAGCTATATTTCATGTGATGTCCGGGTAGTCTTAGGTTTACAACATGCTTTGTTGGCACTGTTATTTGGTTATGCTTATTAATTGTCTTGAATAAAGATGAGATTGAGGATTTCAAGATTTAAAGCTTCTTGTTTATACTCCTTACTTTTGGAAAGAATTGAAGAATTGTATAATAACTTTGAGAAAATTTTGTTCACTCGCGTCGCAAGTATTTCTGCGAGCGAGGTAAGTTTCACTACTCTCATGGGAGCGGGCCGTACGCCTCTGCAGGTTAATAGATGCATCTATGGCTCGTGCCGTTCGACTCTCGGCAGTGCATAGTATGTATATTTGTATTTTGATCGGGCCGTACGACCTCGGCATAATTCGTGCGTAATAATACTTGGAGCCCAACTATACTTGATATTACTTTGTTGGCTTGAGGGGTTTAATTGTTAGACGATTGAAATTTATTCGGGATTTACTATCAGTAAAAGAATTGCTTATTTATTTCTTGTTATTGAGTTTTCAGTTGATTTATATAGCCTATGTTTATTTGGAATTTTTATTATTTTATTGCTAGCCCATAGTATGTGTCGGAGTCGACCCCTCGTCACTACTTCTTCGATGTTAGACTAGATACTTACTGGGTACATATTGTTTATGTGCTCACACTATACTTCTACACTAATCGCGTAGGATCTGAGGCATGTGCATCTGGTTATCATTTCGGCGCGCATCCTTGATTCCATGAGACGTTGCGGTGAGCTGCCTTCCGAGCCCGTTCTGCAGCACCCGAAGTCTTTCTTTTGCTTTTATTTTCTGTCTATTTCACTTCAGACGTAGTGTAGTATTCTTTTGTATATTCTACTAGTGGCTCATATACTTGTGACACCAGGTCATGGAGATTATGCTAGTAGACACTTGTTGATTTTTTTTGGAGTAATTACTTCATCCCATTTTGCTTTTATAATTGTTTACTTTCTCATTTTATTATTATTATTTTTTCTTCATTTCTTGAATATTGAATAATTAAAAATCAACTATTTCAAATTCCTAAAAGAAAAGATCACCTGGTTAGTTCACTATTGGCTTGCCTAGCGGTAACGTTGGGCGCCATCACAGCCTATAGGAGAAATAGGGTCGTGACAGCCAAAGCCCCCAGTGGCAGCTCCTACGAGAGGCAGAGGTCGAGGCCGAGGTTGCACCAGAGGCCGAGGCAGAGGCAGAGGCAGAGCTCATCCTAGAGCTCGACCAGCAGCACCAGCAATGGAGCCTCAGGTGGATTTTGATGAGGAGGTTCCAGCTCAGACGGTACCTATTGGACCAGCTCAGGTCCCGGAGGGGTTCATCGCACCCCAGTACTGCAGGACGCTCTAGTCCGTTTGGTGGGCCTTATGGAAAGTGTGGCCCAGAACGGTACCTTCCCAGTGGCACCAGCCATCTCTCAGGCTGGGAGAGGAGCACAGACTCCCGCTACCCACACTCCGGAGCAAATGGCTCCCTAGTATCAGATGCCAGCAGCCCCGCTAGCTGGGATTGTTCAGTCGGTTATTGCGGCACATGCCGGTGATAGGCCTGCCATGTCTTCTTAGGGCTTATTGAGATTGGACAAGTTCACCAAGCTCTTCCCAGTTCACTTCAGTGGTGCACCTTCTGAGGACCCACAGGATTATCTTGACTGCTGCCATGAGGTGCTGCGGAACATGAGGATAGTTGAGGCCAATAGGGTCGATTTTGCTATATTTCTGACGACGGGTTCCGCCAAGAGGTGGTGGAGGGATTTCATGTTGACCAGATCAGCTGGGTCGCCTGCTCTTACTTGGGACCAGTTCTCTTAGCTCTTCCTAGAGAAGTTCCTCCCTATCACATTGAGAGAGGATGATCGCCAACAGTTTGAGCGTCTCCAGCAAGGCAGTATGACTTTACTCAATACGAGACTCGTTTTGTGGATCTAGCCCGTCATGCACTTCTTTTGCTTCCTACTGAGAGAGAGTGGGTGAAGAGGTTTATTGATGGACTCACTCACCCTATCAGGCTTCAGATGGCCAAGGAGACTGGGGGTGAGATATCTTTTCAGGTGGCTGCCAATGTCACCAGGCGGATCGAGGTGGTTCTTGCACAGGAGGGAGGGTAGGGGTTTGATAAGAGGCCTCGTCATTCCGGTGGGTTCAGTGCCGCCTCGTCTGGAGGCAGGAGTACTTTTGGTAGAGGCAATCCTCCCAGGCCGTTTCATTCAGCACTCCAAGCATCCCACGTTGCTTCAGGTGGTCGCGGCCCTCATATGTCTCATTCTGATCAGCTAACTTACAGTGCACCATCAGCTCCTACTAATGTACCTCCGCTCCAGAGTTTTCAGAGTGGTTGCTCAGGTCGACAGGGTCAGTTTTAGTGTCAGCAGTCATAGCAGCCGAGGTTCTGTTATACTTGTGGTGACCCGAGGCACATTGCTTGATTTTGCCCTCGGGCACAAGGCAACTCGCAGCAGCAGGGTTCTAGTGCCATGGTTCCGGCACCGGTAGCTTTACCGGATAGAGGCAGGGGTCAGGTAGCTAGAGGTGGAGGTCAGGACACTAGAGGTGGAGGTCAGACCATTAGAGGTGGAGGCCAGCCAGTTAGAGGTCGTCCCAGCGACGTGGTTCAGAGTGGTGGGGCCCAGCCTTGATGTTATGCTTTCCCAGCCAGGCCTGAGGCTGAGTCATCTGACGCTGTTATCACAGGTGTTGTTTCAGTTTGCCATAGGGATGCTTCAGTTCTATTTGATCCGAGCTCTACTTATTCCTACGTGTCATCACTTTTGCTTCATATCTGGTTGTGCCTCGTGATTCTTTGAGTGCTCTTGTGTATGTGTCCACACATGTGGGAGATTCTATTGTTGTATATCGTGTCTATTGTTCATGTGTGGTTACCATTGGGAGTCTCGAGACTAGCATAGATTTTCTACTTCTTGATATGGTTGATTTTGATGTCATCTTGGGCATGGATTGGCTGTCACCTTATCATGCTATATCAGATTATCATGCCAATAAGGTGACCTTAGCCTTTTCGGGGTTGCCTCGATTAGAGTGGAGAAGGACTCCTGGACATTCTACCAGTAAGGTTATCTCTTATGTGAAGGCTCGGCATATGGTCGAGAAGGGGTGTCTAGCTTATTTGACTTATGTCCGCGATTTTAGTGCGGAGGTTTCTTCCATGGATTTAGTGCCAGTTGTACGTGAGTTTCCAAAGGTGCTTCCTACAGATGTGCCAGGGATGCCACCCGATAAAGATATTGACTTTTGTATTGATTTGGCTCCAGACACTCAGCCCATTTCCATTCCGCCAGACAGTATAGCCCCGCCAGAATTGAAAGAATTGTAGGAGCAGTTGCAAGATTTGATTGATAAGGGCTTCATTAGACCTAGTGTCTCGCCCTGGGGTGCGCCTGTGTTGTTTGTGAAGAAGAAGTATTGGATTGATAAGGATGTGTATAGATCATCGGTAGTTGAACAAAGTCACCATCAAGAACAAGTATCCTTTGCCGAGGATTGATGAATTATTTGATCAGCTTTAGGGTGCCAAGATGTTTTCAAAGATTGATTTGAGGTCTGGCTACCATCAGTTGAAGATTAGGGCATCCGATGTCCCAAAGACAGCTTTTCGGACTCGGTAAGGGCATTATGAGTTTCTAGTGATGTCATTTGGGTTGACAAATGCCCCAACAATATTTATGGATTTGATGAACCGGGTGTTCAAGCCCTATCTGGATTCTTTTTTGATAGTGTTTATTGACGATATCTTGATCTACTCCCACAGTTGAGAGGAGCACGAGCAGCATCTTCAGATTGTACTTCAGACTCTGAAGGATATCCAGTTATATGCCAAGTTTTCAAAGTGCGAGTTTTGGTTGGACTCAGTTGCTTTCTTGGGGCACATCTTATCGGCAGAGGGCATTTAGGTGGATCTTAAGAAGATTGAGGCAGTTCACAACTGGTCTAGACCCACTTCAGCTACGGAGATCCAGAGTTTCTTGGGTTTGGCGGGTTATTACCGTCGGTTTGTGGAGGGGTTCTCATCTATAACAGCCCCATTGACCAGATTGACCCAGAAGGGTGCCCCGTTCAGATGGTCAGACGAGTATGAGGCGAGATTCAGAAGCCCAAGACTGCTTCGACTACAGCTCCACTATTGGTGTTGACCACAGGTTCAGGATCTTACATGGTACAGTGTGATGCATCTCGTATTGGGCTCGGAGCAGTATTAATGCAAGATGGCAGGGTGATCGCGTATGCATCACAGCAATTGAAGGTCCATGAGAAGAATTACCCTATTCACGATCTAGAGTTGGCAACCATTGTTCATGCGCTGAAGATCTGGAGGCATTATCTTTACGGCTTGTCGTGTGAGGTTTTCACGGATCATCGGAGTCTACAATATTTGTTCAAACAAAACTATCTCAATTTGAGGCAAAGGAGGTGATTGGTGCTATTCAAAGACTATGATATCTCCATCTTGTATCATCTCGGAAGGCCAATGTGGTGGCCGATGCCTTGAGTAAAAAGGCATGCGAGTATGGGCAGCATTGCGTATATTCCAGTCAGTGAGAGACCGGATCAGATGTTTAGGCCTTGGCCAATCAGTTCGTGAGGTTGGATGTTTCAGAGCCAAGTCGTGTTCTAGCTTGTATAGTCGCTCGATCTTCTTTGTTTGAGTGCATCAGGGAGCGGCAATATGATGACCCTCATTTGCTTGTCCTTAGGGACGCAATGCGGCACGGTGGTCCCAAGCAGGTTACTGTTGGAGATGATGGAGTTTTGAGGATGTAGTGTCCTATCTGTGTGCCCAATGTAGAAGGACATAGTTGCATATGTAGCTCGGTGTCTAAATTGTCAGCAAGTAAAGTATGAGCATCAGAGACCTGGCGGTTTGCTTCAGAAGTTAGAGATTCCTGAGTGGAAGTGAGAGCGTATCACTATGGATTTTGTTGTTGGACTCCCACAGACTCAAAGGAAGTTCTATGTGGTATGGATTATTGTGAATAGGCTGACCAAGCCAGCGCATTTCATTCCTGTGGCAGTTACCTATTCTTCAGAGTGGTTAGCTGAGATCTACATCCGCGAGATCGTCCGTCTTCACGGTGTGCCTATGTCTATCATTTCTGATCGAGGTACACAGTTCACCTCGTACTTCTGGAGAGCAATACAACGTGAGTTGGGCACGCAGGATGAGTTGAGCACAACATTTCATCCTCAGACAGACGGACAGTCCAAGCGTACTATTTAGATATTGGAGGATATGCTCCGCGCTTGTGTTATAGATTTTGGGGGTTAGTGGGATCAGTTCTCGCCACTTGCGAAGTTTGCCTACAACAACAGCTACCAGTCAAGCATTCAGATAGCCCCCTATGAGGCATTATACGGGGGGCGGTGTCGTTTGCCAGTTGGATGGTTCGAGCCGGGGGAAACTCGGTTGTTGGGTACAAATTTGGTACAGGATGCCTTGGAAGGTCAAGATTATTCAGGATCGACTTTGCACAACTCAGTCCAGGCAGAAGAGTTATGCCGACCGTAGAGTTCATGATGTTCCATTCATGGTTGGAGAGAGGATGTTGCTCTGGGTTTCACCCATGAAGGGTGTGATAAGGTTCGGAAAGAAGGGCAAGTTGAGCCCTAGGTACATCAGACCCTTTGAGATTCTGGAGAGAGTAGATGAGGTAGCTTACAGGCTCGCATTTCCACCTAGTTTATCAGCAGTCCATCAAGTGTCCCATGTGTCTATGCTTCAGAAGTATCACGGAGATCCGTCCCATGTGTTAGATTTTAGCTCAGTCCAATTGGACAAGGATTTGACTTATGAGGAAGAGCCGGTGACTATTCTAGCCCGGGTAGTTCGACAGTTAAGATTTAAGAGTTATCCTACGATTCGAATGCAGTGGAGAGGTCAGCCCGTCGAGGCAACTAATATGGAGTCCGAGTCGGACATGCGGAGTAGATATTCACACCTTTTCACCAGTCCAGGTACTTTTTTAATGTTCGTTCGAGGATAGACGGTTGTTTTAGAGGTGGAGAATGTGATGACCCGATAGGTCATCTAGAGTTTTAAACCTCTATTCTGTGTTTGAAAACCTCAAATATCTCATTTTAGCCTTTCTCGATTTGCGTGTGCAGTCCGGGTGTTTTTTCGGAAGGCTTTTCTATTAAAAATTGATAAAATATAAAATTTTATCTTAAAAATCTATTTGAGTTGACTTCGGTCAACATTTTGAGCAAAAGGACTCGGATCCGTGTTTTGACGATCTCGGTGGGTCCATATCATGATTGGGGACCTGGGCGTATACCCGGAATCAAATTCGGAGCTTCCTAGCTTGAGTTATCGCTTTCTGTTGAAATTTTAAAGTTTAAAGGCTTAATGAATCTAAATGTTTGACCAATGTTTGACTTTATTGATACCGGATCCGTATTTTCGTTCCGAAACTCGGTATAGGTCCATTACTGTATTTATGACTTGTCTGCTAAATTTGGTGAGAAACGGAGTTGGTTTGACGTGATTCGGACGTCCGGTTGTTAAAATAGAAGTTCATAAATTTTCTTAAAAACTTCATTTGATTTGGTGTCCGATTCATAGTTTTAGGTATTATTTTGGTAATTTGATCGCGCGAGCAAGTTCGTATGATGTTTTTGGACTTGTGTGCATGTTTGGTTTGGAGCACCGTGGGCTCGGGTGAGTTTCGGATAAGCTACAGAGTGGATTGGACTTAGAATTCATAACTGTTTATGGTGTCTGCTGCAGATTGCGAGATCTTGCTCACATTTGCGAGCCTCCCATTTGCAAAGAAACCATCGCATTTGCGAAGCTGGGCATGGATGGGGGTCCTCGCATTTTGCGAGGTAAAAGTTCGCAATTGCCAACTTGCCATTTCCGCTTTTGCGAAGGCAGAGTCGTATTTGTGACTCAACACTTTTTGTGATGATCTTTGCATTTGTGAAGAAAGGTCCGCATTTGCGAGGGCATCGAGGTTCGCATTTGCGGCCATTTTATCGCAAATGCGACTACTGGGATTCTGAGAGGAGTTCGCAGTTGCGACCTCTTTCTCGCAATTGCGAACAAGTTATCGCAATTGTGACATCTGCAACTGGGTAAAAGTTGAGTTAGACGGGATTTCTTTCATTCTTTCAAAATTTCAAACCTAGAGAACCCTAGAGGCGATTTTCCCAAGAGCCATTCTTCCCCAATTCATTGGTAAGTGATTTTAGCCTATTTTCTTTCAATCTTCCATTACTTTTCACAAGATTTCAACCTAAAATCTAGGATTTTTATGGTGGAAATTGGTGGTTTGGGAAGAATTAGAAATTTTTGTAAAAATTGGAATTTAGACCTCAAATTAAGGTCGGATTTCAAAACAAAAAACATAACCGGGCTTGGGGGTGAACGGATAATCGAATTTTGGTCCGAATTTCGGGTTTGGAACTAAGTGGGCCTAGGAGTTGAATTTTGTTGACTTTTTAAATAATGACCTACATTGAACCTTTTCATTCGTGGGTAGTTCCTAAGGCTTATATTGAATCGTTTGGTTGATAATTTGCTAGATTTGGTTGGTCGGAGGCTTGTTTGAAAGGCAAAGTCGTGGTTGAGCTTTGAGTTGATCTTTGGAGCTTGGTAAGTGTCGTGGTTAACCTTGACTTGAACGATTAGGACTTGTTTATTATGTGCTACTTGTTCAAATGTTGGGGTACAACGTATATGTGAGGTGACGAGTACTTATGCGTTGTTGTTGGGTTAAAGCATGCAGGTGGGACTTGTTCCTTGTAATTTATTTCTTTCTTTGATCATAATATCCATGCTTAGACTAGTTAATTACTAAATTGATTGTTCTCTCCGCACTTATGGGTTATTTGTGATAATTGAGCATTGTTTTCTGAAGTAGAGATTGGTATAATGGAACCATTGTTGACATAAGACTTGATCTTTCTTATTCTATCTCCCTGTTGTTATATATGCATTGTTACATGGTAAAGGAGAATGTTAATGCACAAAGGGTGATGCCGTGTCGTATTTGAGTGTTATTGCACGAAGGGTGATGCCGTGTCATATTTGAGAGTTAATGCACGAAGGGTGATGTCGTGCCGTATCTATTGTTTCATGATGAAATTGAGAGTGAAAGCACGAAGGGTGATGCCGTGCCGTATTTATCATTTTATGGTGAGACTGAGAGTAAAAGCACGATAGGTGATGCCGTGTCATTATTATTGTTTCGTGGTGAGGCTGAGAGTAAAAGCACGAAAGGTGGTTCCGTGCAGTTTTATTCATTATGGTTGTTCATTATGGTTGTTCATTTTGTTGGTTGAAGGTTTACTGCTCTTATTATCATTCCATGTTGTAGTTACCGTATCTTGTACTCTTTTCGCATGTCCCCTCCCAATAGAACTTGTTAATTCTTTATTTGTTGTTATGTTGTACGCATATTTTCTTCTGTACAGGTTTATTTAATTGGGTGTTTTGTCATAGCCTCGTTACTACCTCGTCGAAGTTAGGCTCGACCCTTACGGAGTATATTGGGTCGGTTGTACTCATACTACACTCTGCACTTCTTGTGCAGATTTTGGTACTGGTCTCAGCTGTCCATGAGGCGTATCAGCTCGGATTGGCATTCAGAGACTCGAGGTAGATCTGCTGGCGTCCGTAGACCTTGAAGTCCCCTTCCATTTCCCCTATTTATTGTTATTTTCATTCAAACCCTATTTGTAGAGACTCTAGAAGCTCGTGAACTTGCGACCCAGATTTGAGTTGTACTTAGATATTATTGGTTATGTTATTTCATAGTCCATTTTAGTTTCATTTCGATTTAATTGGTTTTACTTATTGGACTTGATTAAAGTGGTTTAAAGATTCTCTAATGTTGGCTTGCCTAGCAAGTGAAATATTAGGCGCCATCACGGTCCCGAAGGAGGGAATTCCGGGTCGTGACATAAAAAACAAAAAATAAGAAAAAATTAAATTAGCTACAATATAAAAACGAAAATATTAATAATAATAGTTAAAAAAAAAACTACCTATTCAAGTTGGAGAATAGTTTCAAGTTGGAGTTTTAAAATTATTTTAAAATAAAAAATAAAAATAAAGAAATAAAAAATTGCCAATTCAAAGTGGGGGGGGGGGGTTTCAATTTGGAGTTTTAAAATTATTTTAAATTAAAAAATAGAAATCTATATATAATAAAAGGAGAGACAAAAGCACAGTATTAAGACAAGTGGCATAACCACAAAAAGCCAAGTGGCATTTTAAGAATAAATAAACTACATTTTTAACTTAAATTTTTTTTTTTAAATTTTGAATTAATTGGTTACTCTATTTGAATTAATAAATATAGATATCTTATAATTAGCTACATTAAGAAAACGAATATAACTACTCATTCAAATTGGGGAGTTTTAAAGTTATTTTAAAATTAAAAAACAAAAAATAAGGAAAAATTAAATTAGCTACAATAATAAAACGAAAATATTAATAATAAAAACAAACTACCTATTCAAGTTGGGGAATAGTTTCAAGTTGGAGTTTCAAAATTATTTTAAAATAAATAACGAAAATAAAGAAATAAAAAAATTGCCATTTCAAATTGGGGGAAGGTTTCAATTTGGAGATAAAATAAAAAAACAGAAATAAGGAAATAATTGCCAATTTAAATTGGAGAGTAATTTCTTTCTAATATAATAGTCTTTAAAGAGAAGTAAATAATTATATGATGCCAAGTGGTATAACAATAAGTATAGATTTTTAGGACAAAGCTCCAACAAAGTTGGTGTTTTAAAATTATTTTAAATAAAAAACAAAATTAAAAAAAAAAACTGCCAATTCAAATTTGGGAGTAGTTTCAAATTGGAGTTTTAAGACAAAATAAACTACCTTTCTAATTAAAAATCTTTTGAATTTTTAATTTTGAATTAGTTGGTTACTCTATTTGAATAAATAAATATAGATATCTTATAATTAGCTATAAAAAAAGGAAAAAAAATTACCCATTCAATTTGAGGAGTAATTTCAAGTTGGAGTTTTAAAAATATATTAAAATAAAAAATAAATGAAAAAATAAAATTAGCTATAATAAAAAATCGAAATATATAAAAAGAAATACCCAGTCAAATTGGGTAATAGTTTCAAGTTGGAGTTTTAAAATTATTTTAAAATAAAAAAATAAAAATAAAAAAGAAATAAATAACTTTCAATTCAAATGAGAAATACAAAAAGTCAAGTGGCATTGTTAAGAAAAAATATTTTTCAAGTGGCATTCAAACTGGTGAGTACTTTCAAGTTGGAGTTTAAAAATTATTTTAAAATTAAAAATAAAAAAATAAGAAAAAATTAAATTAGTTACAGTAAAAAACAAAAATATTAAAAAAAAAAAAATACCTATTCAAGTTGGGGAGTAGTTTTGGTTACTCCTTTTCTAACTAATAAACCTTTGAATTAATTGGTTACTATATTTAAATTATAAATAGAAATATCTTATAATTAGCTTTAATAAAAAAGGAAAAAAAAAGTACTCATTCAAATTGAGGAGTAATTTTAAGTTGGAGCTTTATAAATATTTCAAAAAAAAAAAAGAAAAAAAAAGATATAATTAGCTATAATAAAAAATGGATATATATATATATATATATATATATATATATATATATAAAAAAACTACCCATTCAAATTGGGGAGTAGTTTCAAGTTGGAGTTTAAAATTATTTTTAAATAAAAATATATAATAAAAAAAACTTTCAATTCAAATGAAAAATACAAAAATATAAAGATACTATTAGGATATTATACATAGATAAGCATATTACACACGCGCGCGCACACACACACACACATTTATATATATATATATAAAAGCTTATCTCTGTATACTTTTGATGAATTCAAAATTATAATTTAGTAAAAAAATATTACATTATTTAAATTTTTAATAAACTACAAAATTTGAAAACTAGTCAAATAAGTATTACAATAGAAAGGAATGTACGAAAAGAGGGGGATAGAGATAATTTTATGATCTTTATATTTTAAATAATTAAAAAATAAAAGCTAAATAAATAACACTCAAGAAATTTATCAATAGTACTAAGTACTTGCTAATTCAATAATAAAAATAAAAAGGATAAAAAAAAAATTATTTGATTTCTTATGATGTGTATCCTTTAATTTTGTATAGATTGTGTTATATTTGTGCACACTATATTAAATAATAAAATACAAAAAATATTTGTTAAGTTAATATTATATATTAGATCATAATTTTAGAAGATTAATATACTAGTATTATTAAAAGCCAAAGAAAAAGGCACCAAAGCCAAGTGGCAACCAAGAAAAAATCTACATGGCATAATTAGTTATTTAGTTAATAATTATTTATTATTGGTTATTATTTTTAAATTTAAATATCTATAAAAGAATTTCTTTGTTTCATTTTTTTAAAAATCATTTTCTAAAAGACAAAATGTGTATTTATTCATTAAAATTCAGAAATATTATTGAGAACAATAGAATAAAATTAAAAAATTTTAAAAATATCTATTGTATATATAGAATAGGGGAAGCAAATAAATGTGATGATGGCAAGTGTAACAACAAAATTTAATAAGTGTCAAATTTTTAAGATTAACCTCCAACAAATTTGGACATTGAAAAATTATTTTGAAAAAATAAAAAAATGAAAAAAAAAAGATACAAAAAAATTAACTACCTAAAATTAAATACTCAAACATGGGTGAAGGTTGTTTAGGTTGGTTAATTTCTTTGTTTCTTTTTTTCTAAATCATCTTCGTCATTCATTTTTTGAAATAAAAAGTGTATTTATTCATTAAAATTCAGACAATATTATTGAGAACAATAGAATAAAATTTAAAATAAAAAATATTTTAAGAGTAATAAAATATATATCTTCTATTATATTACAAAAAGAAAATAGCAGACGAAAATATTAAATAAAGTAATATGATACCAAAAATTCTTTTAATAATGTAATTATACTAAACATTGTATCATATAAATAAAAAACACAAAATAAAAAAATTATTCGATGACTATATAAGTCCTTTAATTTAATAGAAATTTTATTTATGAAATATAGACAATATTGATCTATATAAAGTAGGAGTAACAAATCAATGTGATGATGCCAAGTGTAACAACAAAAACTTAACAAGATTCAAATTTTAGGACAAACCTCCAATAAATTTGGAGATTCAAAAATTATTTTTTAAAAATAAAAAATGATAAATAATAAAAAAAAACACAAAGAAATTAACTACGTAAAATTTACTACTCAAACATGTTTGAGGGCTGGCTTAGGTTAGTTAATTTATTTGTTTCCTTTTCAAAAAAAATTATTTTTGTTTTATTTTAAAAATAAAAAAGTTTATTTATTCATTTAAATTCAAACAATATTATTAAGAATAATATAATAAAATATAAAATAAAAAATATATTTGAAGATTATTAAAATATATATCTTCTATTATATTACAAAAAGAAAGTAGCAGACAAAAATATAAACAAAGAAATATACTAATAAAAGTTACTATGAATAATGCAATTATACTAAACATTGTATAATATGATAAAATGAAATAGAAAACAAAAAAACTATTCGATGACTATATAAATCCCTATAATTAATATAAATTTTATTCATTAAAATTCAGACAATGTTATTGAGAAAAATAAAATAAAACACAAAATAAAAAATAAAAATATTTCAAGAGTAATAAAATATATATATTCTATTATATTACCAAAAAGAATGAGCAGGCAAATAATTGCTAATAAAAATTGCTATTAACAATATAATAATACTAAATATTGCATAATATAATAAAGAAAAATATATAATAAAAAGTTATTCGATGACTATATAAGTCCATTTAATTTAATAGAGATTTTATTATTGGGTATATCGTATTGACAAATAAGATGAAAATTAAAATTATTAAATCGAAACGATCTAATATTTTCAAACAAACCCGATCACAATTTAATTTAATTAATATTTTTTACTATTGACCGCGTATCGTGCGGGTACGATTACTTGTATTATTAAAAGGAGAGGAAAAAACCCTCTCCTTAAGCCAAGTGGCAGCCTAGAGAAATGCCACATGGCATAAGTAGTTAATAATTAGTTATTTAGTTAATAATTAGTTATTGGTTATTATTTTTAAATTTAATTATATATTAAATAATAAAATAATATATTTTATAATAAAAAATATAATTAAACAAAAACTGTCCTTCGAATTGGAGAGTATTTTCAAGTAGGAGTTTTTAAATTATTTTGAAATAAAAAAACAAAAATTACCATATAATAAAAAACTGCCAATTTAAAATTTCTTTTTTTAAAAAGAAAATAATTTTTGTTTTTTAAATAAAAAATTATTTATTATGAAAATATTTTTGAGAATAATAGACTAAACTAAAATGAAAATATATGTATCTTCTATTATATTATAAAAAGAAAGTAGCATACAAAAATTTAAGTAAGGTAATATGTTACTAAAGTTCTATTAACAATGCAATAATACTAAATATTGGACAATATAATTAAAAAATTACACAAAAAAAAGTTATTAGATTCCTATATAAGTCTTATTAATTTAATAGAGATTTTATTCTTTAAATTTCAGATAATATTATTCTGAACAATAGGATAAAATAAAATAAAAAATTCAATAGTAATAAAATATATATCTTCTATTATATTTTAAAATAAAGTAGTATACCAATATATTAAACAAAGTAATAGGCTAATAAAAGTTTTTATTAACAATGCAACAATACTAAATATTGGATAATATAAAAAAGAAAAATATAAAATGAAAAAGTTATTCAATGACTATACAACTCTCTTTAATTTAATAGAGATTTTATTCATTAAAATTCAGATAATATTATTGAGAACAATATGATAAAATTTAAAATACAAAAAATATTTCAAATAATAAAATATATATCTTTCATTTTATTACAAAAAGAAAGTAGTGGACAAAAATATTAAATAAAGTAATATGCTAATAAAAGTTTATATTAACCATGCAATTATATTAAATATTGGATAATATAATAAAAAATATATATATAACAAAAAAGTTATTTTATGACTATATAAGTCACTTTAATTTAATAGAGATTTTATTCATTAAAATTCTTATAAAAATTTAATGACAACACTAGAATAAAATTTAAAACAAAAAAATATTACAAGATTAATTAAAAATTATATATATATATATATATATATATATATATATATATATATATATATCTTCTCTTATATACAAAAAGAAAGCGTGCAGACAAAAATATTTAAAAAAGTAATATACTAATAAAATTGCTATTAACAATGTAAAAATACTAACAGTGGATAATATAATAAAGAAAAATATAGAACAAAAAAATTATTAAATGACTATATAAGTCCCTTTAATTAAATATCAATTTTATTATTGGGTATATCATATCGACAAATAAGATGACAATTGAAATTTATTAAAGCAATACGATGTAATTTATTCAAACAAATTCCATTACAATTTAACTTAGTTATTATTTAATATTGATCGCGCATCGCGCTAGTACGATTACTAGTTAATAGCTAATGATATCCTATCAGTAGGAGTTGGGCCAGGCCAGCTTGGTTGCTAGTGACTAATTCTAACGGCATATTTTTCTTCAACTCCTTTTCTAATGTCAAACTTGAGTTACCACCTATCTATTTAGCCATTCAACTAAGTTGTTTCTCTCCCTCCACCTCCCCCTACCTCTCCAAAGTGTATGGACCATATTACAATTTAAGAGGGATTCAAATTTCAAAGAATCAAGTTCGTTATCGGTGGCGAAATTAGAAATTTATTCAAGGGTGTTCAAATTTAGAAAAAGTGAAAAAAATTCTCCGACAAAAGATGTTCAAACTTAAAAGAATAAAAAAAAATTCTCCGACAAAGGGTGTTTAATATATGTCATATATCTCTAAAATCTAGTATTTATTTATGTACGTAGTGTAATTTTTCGACGAAGACAATATAGCTTCGCCGATGTTCGTTACTCTACCAGGGGAATTACTATTGTTTGAGCAAACAAGGAGTCACGATGTGGAGAAAAATGAACCGGGTTGGATCAAGTCCTCAAGACACAATACTTCAAAATTGCCTCTCTACTAACCGTTGCCGAAGTTTCATGGCAGAAAATAACGGGGAATTGTTAGCAGGTACATTTTCATGTGTTATGACGGGGTATAGATCCAAGTTTGTAAGCTTGATGAATCAAGAATGACTTGGGAGTTGGGTCCCTGTGCAAAATTTAGGAGATAAGTCGCTCTTTGCGAGTAGTAATTTTGTAAAGACGCTGAAACAGTTTCAATCAGAGGTACAAGAAACAGGATTTACATACCTTGATTTTATGGCAACAAGGGCCCCATCTTTTACTCTCTTGTGATACCAGACAATACTATTGCTTTGGTAGTTCCTGTTCCTACAGAACTTCGTACGACTCAATAAGACTTTATTCTACAACGTGAATCAAGCCTATGCCTCATTTGACCTGAAAATCAATAGTGGTGATTAATGAAATTTTGATTACCAAAAAACAAAAAAGGTGCTAATATGCCTATTCGGAAACAAGGTTGTGGTTGTTCGCATTACAGCATAGTGCCTGTTAAAGTCACAATAAAAATTAAAGAGAACATATTGTGCAAAAAATTAATCAATCAGATCAAATCCAAATTCGTCGAAACTGAACAACAAATAAGCGAGGCTTGCCTTCTTTTCAACCTTTCAAGTTAGTGTGGAAGTACTTTTTAATATAAGCCATACAACTTTCTTCTCTTTAATTCGTATGAGTCAACATCTTTTTCATTTTCCATTAACATCACAGATACACAGAGTCATGACTAACCTGCTGTCAAGGAGTAGGAACACTATTAGGGTCACTTATTAGCACATCTCTGATAATTGATAGCTAAATTGGTGCCTTTAATTACTTTTAATCTTCAACATTCCAATAAATTCCACCGTGCCAACCAGTGACCAAATTCAGCTTTAAACATGCTACATGCGCTCCTTGTTATTTCTTGAAATTAAATTAAATAATTTATAATACTTTTCTTGTCTAGATTTCTCAGATACAAAAGTTTTGTACACTATGTTTCGCGCTATTATAATTTTCAGATTTCAAGTTATGATTATATATGTTCCATTTGCGTGAATGTTTTTATGAGACTAATTGGGCAACGGACATAAGAATTGTAAAATTAAGGAAAAAAGTAAAATTTTCTTTCAAGTGAAAATTGTATTTGAAAGTTAGAGTTGTATTTGGACATGAATATAATTTTGGGTTGTTTTTGAATTTTTGTGAGTGATTTGAAGTGAAATTTTTGAAAAACAGTCTTTTGGAGTTTTTCAAATTTTCGAAAAAATCCAAAATTCATCTTCAAGTGAAAATTGAAAATTTCACGGTTAAACGCTGATTTCGAAAAAAAAGTAAACTCTTTTTTGAAAAAAATTGAAAATTTTTGTATGGCCAAACGACCTATAAGATGAATGCAATTAATTAATACAAATTAAGGTTCAGTTCGTTTCGTTCTTCATGATCCAACTAATTTAATTTGTTTTTATTTATCGAACATTCTATATTTGATATGATAATCTAATATATCAACAATAATCAAATATTTTAAATAATGTATCTTGTGACGCCATATCAAAGGATATTCCACCTCAAAATGTTACAAAACTACTCGAAAATTAAGGTAGTGTTCTTACTCATTTTGGTCTAACTCTTCAAGTTTTGGGATTGTTACATAAATAGCCGATCAGATTCATTAGTTACTTTTTCTAATCGATATACATAAATTATATATTGATTATATGCAATTATACACATATTACAGATGCATTATATATATGTTACATGCACGTAATTTTTGCCCTACACAAACATGTTCCTAAAAATTCCAAATATATAGTTTTATAATTGTTTGATTTTCATATGTTCGTTTGCATTTCATAGCATTTAGTGGCATAGTTAGAAGCATGGTTAAAATCATAAAATCGCCCAAAAGTAGTTTTCATTAATTGCATTATTAATTTTTAATTGCATATAGTTGCATGCTTAATGTAACGATCCAATCGATCGTTTTGAGCATTTGCATTTCGCTCGATAGTTTAGGGGCATGAGTAGCTCCGTACACTACAAGAATAAAGACCTTTAGCGGCAATTATTTAACGATAATTAACTAATTACTGCTACTTTATTCTGTATACACAAATATTTGCGGCAATTTAATTTTGCCCCGGAAAAAGTGCTTCTTTACTGGCAACTCATACTAATAGTCACTAAATGTTACTCCTAACAATCGATTCTAATCTTTCCTCTACCAAATATTCTTGCCTAACAATTAGTCTTTTCCTAACAATTGATTTTTTCCCTATGAAATATTCTCGCCGGGGCATTCACCCCCAAATTGTAAATTTATCATCTCTGCCACTGAGATGCATAAAATTGAGTAGATCTTTCTCTCTCACTCTCTATCTCTCTCACGTGTTGGCACCCAACTCATCTCACACTATTTTCGGCTACCATCGCCAAGTAATATCTCCCTACTCTTTCTGTCTATCTTTTTACCTTCTAGTTTTGATTTTTTTTTTTTTTTTTTTTTTTTTTTTTAATGTGGATGGCTCTTTCTTTCATAGGCGTGAAAATTTGAGCTTGTAAACAAGCTTCTTGACTTATTCCTATTGTGATTTTGTGTTTCTAGTTATGTCAATTAGATTAAATGAGCGCTGAATATAGATTCGATTGCTCATTAGGAACTACGGTTTCATGATTAGTAAAAATTAAAACTGTAGTTTCTACCTTATCTGCTTCTTCTATCTTCTATGGTAAGCCTTACAAATTTTCAATTTTCCTCGTTTTATCCAATATCCTCTACATGAAGGATCTATATAAATTTTTCAAACTTGAAATTTATCCATAATATGATTCAATAATAAGAAATAGAAACTGAAAAGTATAATTTCATAAATTTGATCTTGTGGAAAATGAAGATTTCATTTGGTATTGGATTTGCAATGTGGCGACGTCACTTGAAATCTCTTGAAGACAGGCACTCTAGACTCAAACTCAAGTATACATTTAAATTTCTTATTGTGACCACAATTTAATTACCAACAATTTTCTTTCTTAGTGTTCTTTGTGGATATTATTATAGCTTATTGTGATGTTCGATAACATACAATTTAGTATCTATATTATTTATATTTTTAGTAGCGTACAGTATCATCTAACAGAGCATCAATATTATTCACATTTGTAGCAGCGTGCACCAGCTCCTAGTAGTTCTGCTAGTGTAAAAAGAATTGGTTGATACACTAGTGGATGTCGATGAACTCCATCCGGTGTAAAAACTTCAATTGGTCTATTTATGTAGAGAATGTTAGTGACGCACTATTTTATATGGATATTCACTTTGATTAATCTGAAAAAGGCTCCTTTATTTTTAACAATCTAATAGTTGTTCATTCAGACGGTTCAAAAATGAATTAACAACTTCTTTTTATGTTGCTATAAATTTCTCTTAGTATCATTCTATAACTGATTAGCAAACATCTTTTATTGTAAGACGGATTCCCATTTCTCTTTATGTTTTAGCTGCTACTTTTAATACATTCAAGATTCTATTATTTCATGAAGGAACCACTTTATTGGGATCTTTTTATGCCAAAAGGATTGGACTGCACCAGCATCAGAGTTAAACATCTTACAATCTTGATGTTTATCACTTGTTAGGATGCAGGAGAATTCAACGTATGACAGAATAAATCCTGTGAATGTAGCAAGATTCTAATGATGTGATTCTTTCTTGTTGTAGGATGCAATTGTATTTAACATTGTTACGGTTTCACCGACTTATACTCATGAGGTCCGAACTGTTCAGTTATGAATTTCATTTCCATACACCTTCTCCTGCCTTATGTTTTCATGTAGCATGCAGGCTTTTTTTTTTTTTTTTTTTTTTT
>MCJB01013814.1:103500-113804 GCA_002018475.1 Nicotiana obtusifolia | reverse complement strand
TATAGGGTGTTCCACCTAGTACAAACTTTTTTTGGAACTCTCCTAATCGGCATTCCTAATTCTATACATTTTCTTTCCCATTCTCTTTTTCTTTGTTGATTTTTATTTCTAAAAATAAAGGCAATAGCTACTTTAACCTTTTCAATAATGTTGTTAAATAAGTCAAGACCATCTTTGACTACTAAATTGTAGATATGACATGCACATCTAACATGAAAAAATTCCTCAAAAGGGGGGTTTAAAATAGGTCTTAAATTCCTAAGTGCTTCTGTGTTGTTCGTAGCATTATCTACCGTAATACTAAAAACTTTATTAGTCAAACAATAAGCACGACAAACTGATGAAGCAGTTTTGGAAATATACTTTCCCGTGTGTGGTTCATCAACTACTTTATATGCAATAATACGTTTTTGGAAGACCCAATCAGGATCTATCCAATGAACAGTAACAATAATATAATCGCAGTTATTAGTAGAACGACCCATATCAGTAGTAAGGCATACTCTAATGTCAAAGGTATCAAATAAATATCTCAAATAATCTCTATATTCATTTTTAAATTTAATAATATCATTTTTAACAGTTGTTCTTGGAAAACCTTTAAAGGAAGGATTATATGTAGCTTGAATATATCGAACAAAACCAGTAGAAGAAGGAAAACTGTAAGGCAAACCCTCTACCGCAACTAGTTTAGCAATATTTTCTCTATCCCTTTGTTTATCATAACTAAGAATTCCTCCTGTTGTTTGGTTAAGTTTAGCTTGGATACCCGAGGATGCGTCATGTGCTACCCCCCCATGCTCGGTTCCAAGATAAATACCCCCATCCCACGTTGACCATTCCTTGGGATGTTTCATTCTTAAGTGAGTTCTAATTTTACCCGCCCCACCATCATTACTCCCAGTTTTAAACATCCACACATGTCCACAAAGACCACAAACGGCCGTCTGATTTTCCTTTTTCTTCTGTACAAATTCCCACACCTCAGATCTATCCTTACGTTGAACCGGGGCTCTAGTGGGAGGTACAGGAGGCAAGTCGGACTGAACTTCAGGTGGACTAGCTTCAAATTCACGTTGTTCTTCTAAATTAATCCCCAGTTTGATAATTAAATTTCGCTTCTACGTTTTGTGAAACAAGTGGATTAAAAGAGCTAAAATCATGATAATATTGATTTTCCTCTACGTGTTGACTATAACTACCAACAATTCCTTTACCTTTATTTCCCTAACGACCACGTGCCCGTCCCCCACTACTAGTTCCAATTGAACCTCTTTGAGACATAATTATAGCAAATAAAATAAATATATCACAAAAATATAATTAAAGAGTAGAAATAGGAACGACCAACCAATATAGCCGTATAATTGAGATGAAGTTGATACTTGAACCTTCACTTGATAGCAACTCCAAGTAAAACTTGATAAATAATCACAATTGTATAATTTAGACAAATAGCCAAAGTAGCAAAATAGCAATATTGTAGATGATTTTGAGAGAATTAGAGAGAGTTGGATGATTTTTGTGAAAAATATGATAAAATAATGGGGTATTTATAAGAAAAAATAGTTAGGGGTGCTTATGGGGTAAAATGGCCGTTTTTGGCCGTTGCCCAACGGCTATTTGCTCAATAGAGCCGTTGGCCAACGGTTATAATTTAAATCCCACGTTTTTTTACACTGTCGTCCGGTCCGGTCCGGTTTCGGACCATTTATTACCCGGTCCATCCGGTCAAAAAACTCCTAACCGTCTCGCCACCGGTTCCGCTAACCCCCCCTCTAAATTGGTCCGGTTCCAACCGATCCGGTCCGGTTGGAACCGGACCACTAGCCAGCCTTAGTCCAAAGTCCGTAAATCAGTCAAGTTGGTTAGAAAGCTTCTTTGCATTCCTATGGACTCTTTCATCTTTGGTTAGAAAGCTTCTTTGTATTCCTAAGGAAGAACAAAATATATGTTGTACATCTTCTAGTGAGAGATCTTTAAAAGATAAAGTTGCCGAAGAATACAAAATAATGAAAATCTTAGTATAGACTATATGTCCACTTAAGTAGAGTTCTTTATATTTTATGTTATGTACTTAGAGTAGAGTTCTTTATATTTTATGTTATCTCCCCTTTGTAATTATTATATAAACACATCTAGTGGAATGAAATTAATTGTTCTACCAAAAATAATTATTCTACCTGGTATCATTATGAGCCTTGATCCTAGGGCTTACATACCCCTAGACCTAGTGTCGCCGCCCCCCTCCACCTAGCAACGCCGCTGTCTTCTTCTCCTTTTCAATGGCTGACGCCGCCGTTCCCCCCCAATTCCTCCCCAACCCTCATGACCCTAAAACACCACTCATCTCTGTCACGATCCCGGGTGCAAAACTCCATGGATCCAACTACATGGGGTGGAAGAAGCAAGTAGATACCCTTCTTCATGGTTTTGGTCTCATTGGTTGGATTGACGGGATAAAACCGGTGCCGGCCACTACTCTAACTACGGCTGCCACCACTGTTGCCGGTTCCGGGTCCTCCACCCCTAATCCGGCTTTTCTCTCCTGGTATCGCCAAGACAAGTTGTTACTATCTTCCATTCTTGGAAGCCTTGCGGAAGAAGTCACCTCCTTGGTGAATCCGGCAACCACCTCGAAGGCGGCATACGACATCTTGGAGACCACGTATGCCGCTCCTTCTCGAAGTCACATTAAAGAGGTTCATGCTCGTCTCAAAAATACTGTTCAAGGCACATCCTCAATCACACAATATTTTCATGCAATTCGTACAATCAAAGATGAATTATCGTTATTGGGAAAGCCTCTTGATTTGGAAGATTTACTTGATAAAATCTTGGATGGTTTGGATCCTATTTACAAACATGTTATGGATTCTGTAAATACCCGAGATGCACCTATTACTGTTGATGCTTTGCAAGAAAAGTTGTTACATGAAGAGTTGAAACTTAAGCCGTTGGGGTCCTTGACGTTTTCGTCTCACCCTGTCTCGGCATTAGTGGCGGCTGCTCCGGCACTTCCCTCGGCCATACCTGCCCAGTCAGCCCCGCCAGTTGCTGCCTCCTCCTCGGGCTCTCGCAGGCACCGGAAGCCGTACCGTGGCCGCTTCCAGGCTTGCGGCATCCAAGGACACCCGCTGCGGGATTGTCCTACTCATGGATGGATGCTCCAGCACCTCTCACCTCAACCTACTGCCCCTCGCCCGCTGCCTCCAGCACCTCCTGTAGTGCCTCCTGCCGCATCTCCCCGCCAGCCTGCACCACGTCCATGGCAGCCTCCGCCTTGGGAGTCGTTCTTTATATTTTATGTTATCTCCCCTTTGTAACATAAAATAGAGTTCTGTATATTTTATGTTATCTACTTAGAGTAGAGTTCTTTATATTTTATGTTATCTCTTCTTTGTAAATTATTATATAAACACATCTAGTGAAATGAAATCATTATCCTACCAAAAATAATTATTCTACATATTGTACATCCACTTGATATATACAATTTTGTTGGTAATAATTAAATACAAAAGTTGTGAAAATAAAAATAACAGATGATTTAATGTATAATATCTCCTTCCAATATTTCATTATAATTTATGGATGTATATCTAGAATTATCTTAACTTTTTAAAATATCATTTTATCATAGTAATCAATTTTGGCCTCATATAGCTTGTCCGTTGATATGCTGGAGAAGTATTGGCCCACTTATTTCTTAGTTAGATCTCATCTTTTTATACTTATCTTTCTTTTCTAAATTATTGCTTTTCTTGTTATGGTCTGATGCGGAAAAAAGTTAACTTATAGTGTTTTGAATATTTACTAGTTATTTGTTCATACATCAAGTTCGCTTTTCCTGGGTTTCTTGGTTTTTGCTAGTTTGGACTTTGGACTAGCTAGGATTCGTTAGTAAGGAAGTAAAAAAGAGGACGAAATAATAATATAAGACCATAAAAAGTTAGCAAAATGGCCTCGGGCCCTTTTTTAACTCAGTAAATAAACTTAAACGTTTCCCAAGTTGAACACCTAACTTAATCATTTGCACAATAATAAACTTCTTTGATCATTGACCATACTTATATGGCAATAATATATTAATCACACCTCTACCAATAATAAATAATAAATATTATTTATGCAACCAATCGCGTGTATGCAATAAATATGAAGAAAAAAGACTAAAATTACCATTATCAATAATAAATAAATGACAGAAAAGCAAAATATTAAAATAAAAAAAATAAAAAAATGTTCCAGCAACTTTGGGACCCTCTCCTCCTCCCCTTTTCTGCCGCCATCTCCCCACATTCTTTCGTCTCCAAATTTTTCCTCTTCCCACCTCCTTTCTCCCTCAAACACCACCTTCAAAACCATCACCATTACCACCTCAAACATCACTTTTAGCCATTACTATCTAAAGTACACTTTTGCTATAAGATCCAAATAGATTGATGGGACAGATTGAGAAAAATAAGGACGCCAACGACTGTGGAATTGAGGAAAGAAGTATAGGGGTTGGCCGGATTAGCCATCCTGGGGATTTTTTCTTTTTCTTTTTTGATGGGTAGTGTAACGAGCTGGCCGGTTGTTTGAAAATTGTAGTCTCGTTTTCCTATTTACTGTTCATTTTATACTTTACAGTTGTTATATAACTTGCCGGAGAAGTTGGTTCGGTTCCGGGGACGTTTCAGAAAAGAGTTGAAACACTTAGTCTCAAGGTTGGAAACTTAAGTTGGAAAGATTGACCGGATGTTGACTTGTGTGTAAGCGACTCCGAAATGGAGTTTTAATGGTTCTATTAGCTCTGTTGGGTGATTTTGGACTTAGGCGCATGCCCGGATTTTGATTTGGAGGTCCGTAGTTGAATTAGGCTTAAAATGGCGAAAGTTAAAATTTCAAAAGTTTGACCGAGAGTTAACTTTGTGGTTACCAGGAGTTGGAGTAGGTCTGTGGTGTCAATTGTGACTTGTGTGCAAAATTTGAGGTCAATCGGACGTGATTTGATAGGTTTCGGCATCGAACATAGAAGTTAGAAGTTCAAAAGTTCATTAGGCTTGAATCGAAGCGCGATATGTGGTTTTAGCATTGTTCGATGTGATTTGAAGGCTCGACTAAGTTCGTATGATATTTTCGGACTTATTGGTAGGAATGGTTAAGGTTCGGGGGCCTCAGATGGATTTCGGATGGTTAACATATTGGAATTTAGACTTGGAAGATGGCTAAAGCTGCAGATTTCTGGTGTCTGGTTTTCTTCTTCGCGTTCGCGATGGGAGTCCCACATTCGCGAAGGGTATCTGGAGGCAGGTGAAGATTTGCTCTTCATGTTCGCGAAGTAGGAGTCGCGTTCGCGAAAGTCTGGGTAGATGGTGCATCGCGAACGCTAGAAGGGGGTCGCGTTCGCGAAGAAGAGGGGAGCGAAGTAGGACCACACGCGTTTGGTCTACGCGTTCGCGGAAGGGTGATCGCGTTCACGAAGCTTGGGGTCAGTAATGCATCTCATTCACGAGTGGTACCTCGCGTTCATGTAGAAGACTTTGGGCGGCAGATTGATTTGTGCTACGCAAATGCGAGAAGAGAGTCGTGTTCGCGAAGAAGGGTTGCCTGGGCAGACTTGAATATTTCAAAAAATGAGAGTTTGAGTTCACAACACAAATTTGATTTTGGGAGCTCGGTGGGAGGCGATTCTTGGAGAGATTTTCAAGTGGGTGATTGGGGTAAGTGATTCTTACTTAGTTTTGGTTAAATTTCATGTTAAATGTCTTTTATTTCATCATTTAATTAGTGATTTGTGGTGAAAAATTGGAGGAAATGGAGGAAAGTTCCAAAGCCGAATTTTGAGGATTTGATTGAGATTTTAGTATCGGATTTGAGTAATTTTGGTACCGATGGACTCGTGGTTGAGAGGATGTTCGGATTTTGTGACTTTTACCGATGCCGAGATGTGGGCCCGGGAGCCGGCTTTTGAGTTGACTTTTTGACTTTTGATTAAGAACTAAGTAATTTCATATGGAATTGATACCTTTAGCTCATGTTGATTGTATCGAACTATTTATGACTAGATTCGAGGCATTTAGAGGCCATTTCGCGAGGCAAAGGCTTGTTGGAGTAGACTTTCACACAGTTTGAGGTAAGTAACACTTCTAAGCTTGGTTCTGAGGGTACGAAGCCCCAAATTTCGTGATTATATGAATGGTGTGAGGTGTGCTAGGTGACGGGCATGTAGGCGTGCACTGTGTGAATTGTGATTTAGTCGATTCCATGGAACTGTGTAGCTATCTTATCTGAACATCTTTAATGTACTCTATCTATTAAAGCACTTGAGCTGTAATTCATGCTAGAAATCATGTTTAGGCTGTATGCTGGCACTATTGGGACCCACGGTGGTTGTACTTGCTATTGAACTATTTGCCTAATCTGTCAATTTGTACTTAGTCACAGTTATTGCTTGCATATTATGTCTCAGTCTCTGTTGTCTTTACTTGCTATATCATATCATCATTCCTAGGCTGAATGTCATGATTCTGGTGGGCCCGAGAGACTGGAGAAGTTATTGGCTGAGTGAGGCTGAGGGCCTATTATGAGTAGTAGTTATTGGCTTAGTTTTGGTTAAATTTCACGTTTATGTCTTTAATTTCATCATTTAATTAGTGATTTGGAGTGAAAATTGGGGGGAAATGGAGGAAATTTCCTAAGCCGAATTTTGAGGATTTGATTGAGCTTTGGGCATCGGATTTGAGTAATTTTGGTATGAGCGAACTCGTGGTTGAGAGAGTGTTCGGATTTTATAACTTTTACCGATTCCGAGACGTGGGCTCGGGGGGCGGCTTTTGAGTTGACTTTTTGACGTGTGATTAAGAACTTAGTAATTTCATATGGAATTGATTCCTTTAGCTCGTGTTGATTGTATCGAACTATTTGTGGCTAGATTCGAGGCATTTGGAGGCCATTTCGCGATCAAGGGCTTGTTAGAGTAGAGTTTCACATAGTTTGAGGTAAATAACACTTCTAAACTTGATTCTGAGGGTAAGAAGTCCCAAATTTCATGATTATGTGAATGGTGTGAGGTAACGCATGTGATAGGTGACGGGCATGTAGGCGTGAACCATGTGAATTGTGATTTAGTCGATTCCGTGGAACTGTGTTAGCTATCTTATCTGAACATCTTTACTGTACTCTATCTGTTAGAGCACTTGAGCAGTAATTCATGCTAGAAATCATGTTTAGGCTGTATGCTGGCATTATTGGGACCCAACAGTAGTCGTACTTGCTGTTGAACTATTTGCCTAATCTGTCAATTTATACTCAGTCACAGTTATTGCTTGCATAGTATGTCTTAGTCTCTGTTGTCTTTACTTGTTATATTATATCATCATTCCTGGGCTGAATGTCATGATTCTGGTGAGCCCGAGAGACTGGAGAAGTTATTGGCTAGTGAGACTGAGGGCCTATTGTGAGTAGTATTTATGGAATCGGGCTACACGCCACAGCAGGCTTATCGAGTCATGCCAGATTTGGCTTATTATCGCACTTGGGCTCGATCGGCACCTCCGGAGCCTGTACATCCACAGTGGGCGCAATATTAGCAATTATGACATTTGGGCTGGATTTGCTCTATTTACTTGCATTTGGGCTGGATCCACCCTGTTTTATTTGCATGTGGACTGGCTCTGTCTTGGGCTGAATTTGCCCTGTTATGTGTTATGTTTTGTTGTGAACTCTGAAAGCATGTGTAAGTTCTTGTTGAAAGCATGTCTAGATTCTCATACCTTCACTTGTAGAATATAAATATCTGAGATATCATTATCATATTTTCTGTAACTTTTCATACTGTTAAATATTGAAAATGGACCGTAATAATTGGACTTGTCACTACTTTCAGTCCAAAGGTTAGATTTGTTAGTTATTGAGTTGGTTGTACTCACGCTACACCCTGCATCTCGTGTGCAGATTCAGGTGCTTCCAGTTTTGGCGGTTGTTGGTTTGCAGAGACCAGACCTTCAGAGATCATCGAGGTAGCTATTTTGTTTTGTTGTTAATATTCTTTTCAGATGTCACTCGCTAACGCATTTAAATCCCCATGTTAGTCCTGCATATGGTGATATATTATACGTTCGAGGGCTATTTACAATAGGATGGCCATCCTTTTTGGTGAATTAATGAGCAACCCTATCTATAGGTATTACCACATCCAGATTAGACTATAAATCCAAATAATATTTTAGACAACATAAATAATATGTATCGTATTACTGATGACCCCACAGAAGTGGGAGAAGGGGATTATGCTTGCCGTCATAAGAAAAACTTAGTAAAAAGGTTGATGAAGCTTCTGAATTATAAGGTTTTTTTCTTCTTCTTTTTCCTAATTGCAAAATGGGTTCATTAGATTGATTGTTATTTTAACAAAATGATGATTGAGATTTTTTTCTGATGATATTTGAAGGTTATGTTTCAAATTTGAGCTTAATTGGAGTAGATTTAGGTATTAAATCGTATATTGGATTGTTATAATTCGAAGAACAAATTTCTGTTTCTGGACAATTTGCACTTCAGGTCTATTTGGCCTTAAGTGCATAAAAAAGTTGGTTGCACTTCAGACCTTTTAGCCTTAAGTGTATCTGAAATGTAATTTTTCACTTCAGACTTATTAGCCTTAAGTGTAGCAAAACGTTTGTTGCACTTCAGACCTTTTGGCCTTAAGTGCATCTGAAATGCAATTTTTCACTTCAGACTTATTGGCCTTAAGTGTAGCAAAACCTTTGTTGCACTTCAGACCTTTTTGGCCTTAAGTGCATCTGAAGTGCAATTTTTCACTTCAGACTTATTGACCTTACGTGTAGCAAAACGTTTGTTGCACTTCAGACCTTTTGGCCTTAAGTGCATTTGAAGTTTCAGACTTATTGGCACTAAGTGCATGAAATCATTGGTTACACTTCAGACCTATTTGCCTTAAGTGCATCTGAAGTGCAAATTTTCACTTCAGACTTATTGGGCTTAAGTGAATAAAAACATTTGTTGTACTTTAGACTTTTTGTCCTTAAGTGCATCTGAAGTGCAATTTTTCACTTCAGACTTATTGGTCTTAAGTGCATCTGAAGTGCAATTTTGCACTTCAGATTTGTTAGTCTTAAGTGCATGAAACCATTGGTTGCATTTCAAATCTATTTGGCCATAAGTGCATTTGAACTGCAATTTTTCACTTCAGATAAGTTTGAAGTTGATCGTAAAGTGAGTATGCTTGCAAACTTTTTTGCAAAGTGAGTATAAATTCAATTGTGACTCCACAACCGGATATAAATGCAAAAGCCTCATTCTTGCCGAGGAACTTTGGTATGCAATAAGCAATTCTTCTTAAATATCTATTTTAAAAATTGACCCTGTTCACTTTAATTCATGAATTTATGAAAAGAAAAGTGTTTTAATAAAGTTTTTAGCTGTTTGTCACTTTTCTTCAAGTAACCAGAGACTCATGAGGATGACAAAAGATCAAATGTTTACTCGTTAAGAATCGACTCAGTTCACTTTTTTCATGAAAAGAAAAGCATTTTAATGAAGTTTTTTGCTGTTTTACTCACATTTTGTTCAATGATGAGCTGTATGCAGAAGGAAAAAGATTGTTCCTAGAAGTTTGATGAAAGCTGTGGTGAGGCCTGGTGGCGATGAATCAAGACCTGCTAAGGGTCATCAGGTAGTACTTTTGTATTTTATTTTCTGAATTATGTGCTTTTGAAAGGAAGTTTAAAAGTAGCTCAAAGGTCATTTTGCCTAAAAAAAATCTAATATGTCCTGCGAGATAACATTCAGGCGAAGTGCAGTAATAGTCACTTTTAAGCTCGCTATTTAAAATATATTCATAATTTACAATGTATTTAAAGACTAGTTAATTCATTCAAACTTCAAGACTAAGTATACTGAATTTGGAAATTCAGGACTTAGTGTCCTGAATTTTTGAGCTACTAATTTAAAATTCAGGACATAAGATTTGAACTTCAGGACACAATCTTTGAACTTTAGGACGCGATGTCCTGAAGTTTGAATTTTGAGGTTTAAACTCTAGGACGTTGTGTCCTAAAATTTGAGCAAAATTAGCTAATCTTTTAATATATAATAAACTGTGAATATATTTTAAATAACATGCTTAAAAATGACTACCTAATATCATTTCCACACAACATTCACCTTATTGTTATGGGCTTCCCCCACAACAAACTCAGTGGCTATCAAGAAGGGAAAATTACATCATACAATGACTCTAAAAAAATTATAGCTGTAAAAAAAAAAAAAAATTAAATAAATATATATATATATAT
>MCJB01013814.1:38938-98634 GCA_002018475.1 Nicotiana obtusifolia | reverse complement strand
CCCCCCGGGGCATAGTTAACAAGGAGCAGAAAGACTTTGAGTGACCACTTATCCGTTGGGCAATTCCCTTGAGGAACTATGTATTTTCTAATTTCTGCCTTGCTATTTTGGTAAATCAGTCTCTGCTATAAGTTTGAACGTGAAAATTTGTCTAATATCTTTACACAAGTAGCCGTCCGAATTCATCCTTTACTTTTCTTAGCCGGTATAATATATATATATCTCATATCAGTAAATAAACTTTCAAAATTCTCATATGAACACTTCAACTCGAGAATAAGTTAACTAATAAACACATCCGGCAGTTGAATCATAGCGCGTGCATTACAATTTCACAAACGTGGCAATCCAAGTCAGAAAAAAATCAATTAAAATCTATCACGTGTAAGGCGCGAAAATACACTAAGCACCAACTATTTCCCATTTTTTTTTACCTAAAAACCCCAAAATACTCAAAATATTAATTTCATTTTCAGTCTCTCTCTCTCATAGAACTCTACATTTTCAATCGTCTGCTCGAATGGAGTGAACGATTGTCATAGGATTTTCCGCCTATTAGTTCATCTGCACATTTTGTTTATGTTTCTTTCAAGATTGGTCCCAAAACAAGAATTTGTTGGGTTCGTGTACCGTCGATTTCTCCTTCACCAAAAACGTAGAAGCCATTCAAGGTCCGATCGTAGTCTTTCATGAAATTTCTAGCTGTTTTCTTGTGTTTTTATGCATTACTGATGATGTTTTATATGATACATATGTTTTGTATGCATGCAATGATTCTTTCATTATTAAGGTTAAAGTTAGGGCTTTTTGGAATAACACACTAAATTCTTATTTTTTTCTCTTAATTTTGTCGGTTCCATGGCTGATTTGGCATATAGGGTTAAACAACTCAAAAAACTTTGTCTCTTAAAGTGATAAAGTTAGGGTTCTTTTCCCGTATCTGATTGTTGTTTTTCAAAGACATGTTCAGATAATATTATCTTTCTTTTGAATATTTTACTGATTTGGACTTGCCTTATCTTATTTTCATAGGCGTAGTGAGGAAGAATGGTTGTTCTTGTGAAAGTACAATTTCACCATTAGGGACAACCGGTAGCTGGCCCATTAATAAGGTATAAAAATGGTACAACATAGCCTACTATGTAAATGCTGACATTGATGAATTGCATGTTATTCAATTTTACCAAATGGGCAAATGATATGGGGTACTTACGTGTGGAAAAATTTGCATGCCAAGTCAATCAAAAAGGAGAATTTCGATTTATTAAGTATGATGTTGATGTGTTAGAATTCTACAAAGACCTTCATGATGGGGATTTTATTGATGTTTATTTATGTCACACAGTTAATATACCATGTGTTAGATATTGAATTGGATGAAATGTTAAGTAGTGATGTGGACCCCAGCGATATTCCATATGACCAAATAACTGGCTTTAGTGAAGTACCACAAAGGCAAACAAGTAGAGCTAATGCTAGGACAACAAACTCACATACCAATGATATAAATAGCGATTGTTTTATTGCGGGGAAGGGTAAAGGGAGTGGGGGTTGGCGTCGGCTGGTTCGGTTCGATTTTCATGAAGTTCAATTCGGTTTGTTTGGTATTCGGTTTTCTTTTTGGGGGCACCAATAACCGAACCAAAATTAGTTCGGTTTCTTCAGTTTTTGCTAATTCGGATCGGTCGATTTACTGATCAATTCAGTCAGTTTGGTCTTGTCGTATTGAGCTTTTAAGTCGGACTTTTTCTACTAAAAAATATGACTAATTTCATGTGTTTAGTGCAACTAAAACTCGAAAACGCTATACTTTTAGAGATTTTTATATTGTTGGTCATTAATAAAAAGCTATTTTAATAAAGAGCAACACCTTTGATTTATTTCAAAAATGATAGATTTATTAACATTTATAGCATCTTCAAGGTTGTTTACGTGCAAATAGGTTCTAAAGTTAAATAATAATCTCAAATTAAGGCATCAGTTATCCTTATCAATTTATTCCCAATTCTCTCTTATAATTTAATTATCACTCATTCTCTTTCATCATAATAGTATCCTTACCATTGCACGTTTTATTACTCAAAAATTCAGTAGGATTGGAAGAAGTGTAATTATAGGATTATAACATTCAAATTTTTTTTTTAAAAAAACCCAGATATATATTCACAAATAAACGTGTAAGGTATCAAATTATATATTTAATACCAGTAATTTTTGTAAATAAACATAGATGTGTATACATTATACCACTATTATATTATTTATATAACTAAATATGCTAATTAGTTATGCAATATTCTATAATTATTCCAAAATATACCAGCAATATTTTTTTGTGGGACTTTATTTGTATTTGGGCTTCAAATTTTATAATGTAAATATGTGAAAAAGTTGGGCTAGACAGTTTAATAGGAGCCCAGAGGCTAGGGCCCATATTACAAAACTTCGATTTTTTGGTTTAACTGAAAATCGAAGTTGCAAAACCGAGCACCAAATCGAATACCGAAATTATAGAAAACATAAACCAAACCGACTGAATAAGCCGAAAAATCGAAACCGAATGAACCAAAGTTTACAGTTCGGTCGATTTTTTCGGTTCGGTCGGTATTATGTCCACCCCTAAAAGGGAAGACTGTTGATATAGAAGAGTCTACTGAGGATGAAGGGGAGTTCTACAACTTTCATCTAGCAACATATTCAGATTGTGATGAATTTGAGAGTAATTCTGAGAGCGGGGATGCTGAATATGAGGATATTTCTGCTGATGAGGATACAGATGAGTCACTTTATGATGCTGATGAGGATGTTGTTGGAGAGACAAGTGATATAGAAGCTGACCTTGCTGCTGCTGACAGAACAAAGTAAATCAGAAGAACTGGAAATATAGATCTAGTAATGTTAATGTAGATGAGCTACCTAGTGGCCCAGTAGACATTGACCCTGGATTTGAAGATATTTACAAGGACAAGACTGCTAAATATGCTGGCAAATTGGGAGGGGATGAGCAGTACCTAGACAGTTCAGATCCAGGGAGTGAGGATACTTCTAATGATGATGTAGATGAAGATGATGAGGTGCAGAAGCTTCCTCCAAGAAGATACAGTAGAAAGGTCTACTTTGACCCTAATTGTAAGAAAATTATTTTCCAAATGGGAATGGTCTTTGAAAATGTTAGACAATTTAAATCTACTTTACAAGACTATGATGTACAGAGGAAAGTTCAGTTAAAGTTGAGGCCAAATGAGAGGAGTAGGGTCAGGGTAACATGTTTGAACTATAGTAGATGTAGATGACATATTTTAGGCAGTTTACAGGGCCACACACAGACTTCATTGTTAACACATACTACCCTGTTCATCCATGCTTCCCAGTCACAAGGAACAAGCTTGCTAACATAGCTTGGATAGTTAAACATTACAAAGATAAGATCATTAATCAGCCTGACATAAAGCTTAAGAAGTTTTAAGAGTTGATAAGGATTAGGTATGGTGTGTATGTAGGAAAAACAATATTTGCCAGGGCTAGACAAAGGATAATGGGTAAGTATTTAGGTGATTACAAAATAGAGTTTGCTAGGATTTATGATTATGCTAACATGATAAGAACTAACCCTGGAAGAACTGCTGTGGTGAGGACTTCCAAAGAAATGGAACCTGGTAAAGAGGTCTTTGTGGGGATATACATTTGTCTACATGCTTTGAAAATAGGTTGGTTAGAAAGGTGTATAAATGTAATTGCCTTTGATGGTGCATTTCTGAAGGGAGTGTATAAAGGTGAGCTATTGTCATGATTGCTAAGGATGGTAATAACCATATGTACCCTGTTGCTCGGGCAGTGGTTAAGAAAGAGACCCAAAACAGTTGGTCATGATTTTTTAGGTGTCTAATGGAGGACTTTAAACTGATAGAATCTGAAGATGAAGGACTAACAATTATGTCTGATATGCAGAAGATATGTGTATTGTTTTAATCTCATTTTTTACTTTAATACTTAAACTTGCATTCTATGAACTGTAACCGTGTATTTTTGTTGTTCAAAGACTTTTTTCAGGTTGTATCTGAATTGATGCCAAATGCTGAGCATAAAATATGTGCAAGGCACATATGGAGCAACTTGAAGAAAATCTGGAGTGGTGAGGTAAGAAGGAAAAAATTATGAGGAATTGCAAGAGATTCATTTGAAGCATTTCTAAAGGTTAAACTAGATGAGTTGGCAGAATTTGGTGGCAACAAAATAATAGAAGAGTTGCTTATATATCCCAAACAGTCATGGTACATGACCTTTTTTAAAGACTGTAGTAAGTGTGATGTTGTGGAGAACAACATGTGTGAGACCTTCAGCAATTGGATACTTACTTCTAGGCACAAGTCAATCATAACCATCTTGGAAGAGATCGGAGTGAAGGTAATGGAGAGGATGACTAATATGAGTGAATTTGGTACAAAGTGAAATTTTGATATATATCTTATGGCAATGGGGTACATTGAAGAGCAATCTATAAGAGCCACCAAGAATGAATATAAATGGAACGTGGACACTGGATTTGAGATCCAAGATGAAATTTACAAACACATAGTTTATTTTACAAAGAAAGAGTGTACATGTAGAATGTAGTAGCTGAAAGGCATACCCTATGTAATGACCCGGACGGTTGTTTTGAGTATTGCAGTCCAGTTTCCTCATTTACTGCTAAATTTATGCTTTACAGTTCTTATATGACTTACCAAAGTAATTGGTTTGGGTCTGGTGAGGTTTTGAAATGAATTGAGATACTTAGCTCCAAGATTTAAAGCTTAAGTAGAAATAGTTAAACAGATTTTGACTTATGTGTACACGACCCCGGAATAGAGTTTTGATGATTTCAATAGCTCCATATGGTAATTTTGAATTTAGGAGCGTATCCGAAAAATTATTTGAAAGCCCGTAGTTAAATTAGGCTTGAAATGGCGAAAATAGGAAGTTTAAGTTTAGAAGTTTGATCAGGGAGTTGACTTTTTGATATCGGGGTCGAAATCCGATTCTGAAAATTTGAATAGGTCCATTATGTCATTTATGACTTTTGTACAAAATTTGAGGTCAATCAGACTTGATTTGATAGGTTTCGGCATCGAATGTAGAAGTTGGAATTTCTTAGTTTCATTAGGCTTGAATTGCGATATTATTCGTGTTTTAGCGTTGTTTGATGTGATCTGAGGCTTCGACTAAGTTCGTATGATGTTTTAGGACTCATTGGTATAATTGGTTGAGCTTCCAGGGGCCTCGGGTGAGTTTCGGATGGTTAACATATCAAATTTGGACTTAGAACAATTGAAACTTGCTACTGCCTACTGATGGAATCACACCTGCGGAAATTGTCTCGCAGAAGCGGACGGAACCTCGCAGAAGCGAGTCCGCAGAAGTGAAAGCAGGGGGAGTTGGGAAAAACTACAGAAGCGGACGCTTTTTTGCAGAAGCGGACTATTGTCCCCAGAAGCGAAGGACTGTCGCAGAAGCAAAAACTTAACCACAAAAGCGTGACCACAAATGCGGCCAAGTGAGCCACATATGCGAAAATCCCTTAACAAAAATAAAACAGAGGGGTTTCGGGAGCGGGTTGAGGCGACTTTTCAGAGAGAATTCATGGGAAATCTTGAGGTAAGTCACTTGTGTTCATTGTTAGTCAATAATATTGGATTATCATTGAGTATTTTGACTAGATTACGTGTTTTTGAGGTGAATTAAGAGGTTATGGGTCTAGGGATTTCAAAATAAGAATTTAAGATTTGAGGGTCGAGTTGATGTCGGAATTTGTTAAATTTGGTATGGTTGAACTCGTGGTTGAATGAGCGTTCATATTTTAACTTTTATCTGGTTCTGAGACGTGGGCCCCACAGGTGATTTTTGAGTGCAATTTCGAATTTTGTTGGAAAATTTGTATTTTCAAATGAAATTAATTTCAATAATTTGTATTGACTGAATCGAATTAATTGTGACTAGATACGAGGCTTTCGGAGGCCAATTCACGAGGCAAAGGCATAGCGAAGTAAAAGAATTATACGGTTTGAGGTAAGTAACATTTTTAAACTTGGTCCTGAGGGTATGAATCCCCAAATTTGGTGTTATGTGAATTGTTTAGAGGTGACGCACATGCTAGGTAACGAGCGTGTGGGCGTGCACCATAAAAATTGTGACTTAAATAAATTCTGGGGAGCTGTAAAATTAAAGAATCATGTTATTATTCGCATATTCTCTACGTGTTAGAGGAATTGAGCTCAGACTTGTATTAAAGATCATGTTTAGGCTACTTGCCGATATTTTGGGACCCATAGGGTCGTATTGCTGTTGTATTTAATTGTTTAAAAATATATATTTCATACTTAGTCATGTCCATCCATTGTGAGGATATTGATGGGATCGAGCTGCACGCCGCAGCAGGCCATATTGGCTCTTTATATATATATATATGTGTGTGTGTGTGTGTGTGTGGATTGGGGCTGCCTGCCTGCAACAGGTCATATCGGCTTTATATCACTCTTGTGCTGAAGAAGCCCCTCCCGAGTCTGCACCCCCTACAGTGAGTGTAGATGATTTATATTCGGGATGGACTTCCCATGTCATGGACTTGCCTTAATTGTTTATATATGTTAGGGATGGACTTCCCAGGGCATGGACTTGCCTTATAAATTTATAATTGTGATGAATTTTTCCTGGACATGGATCTTGTCCGAGTCATCTATATTTGGGGATAAATTTACCCCTGGGCTGGATTAGCTTTATACGGTATTGAGTTACTGACTGTCAGTTGATGTTATATGTACAGGATGGAACTTCCCTATGCTGGATTGGCCATATACAGTACTGAGTGATCGAGTAATTTGTGATCGTGAGTACACGAGGTTTTTCATTGAGATATCATATTCCTCATATCATTTAGTATTGATCTATTTTACTTGTATTTAGTTTAACGGTTGAACTTGAAAGCATGCCTACATTTCTGTATTGTTATTTCTATACTGGACTGTACCTGTTGAGCTCGTCACTACTTGCAGCCCAAAGGTTAGTCTTGTTACTTATTGAGTTAGTTGTACTCACACTACACTCTGCATCTCCTATGCAGATCCAGGTGCTTCCAGATACAGTGACTGTTAGATCTCAGAGTGTTATTAGTTGGAGACTATCAAGATAGCTGCTTGGCGTCCGCTAACCTTGACTATTTTTCTTTCAGTTATTCTACTGTTCTATAATTTCAGACAGTGTTTTTATTAGTCAGACTTTATTATCATTTAGATGCTCATGTACTCAGTGACACCGGGTTTTGGAAGTGTTTTATATCAGTATTTGTGAGATTTTTATACTGAATGTAAATATTATGTTTTCAAACATGAAAGAAATTAAGGTTTATAAAGATTTTCGGCTTGCCTAGTATTGAGATAGGCGTCATCACGACAGGTTAGGATTTTGGGTCGTGACACCCTACTCCCATACACGTTGTGCAATGTTTTTTAAAAGGTATGACACTGCTGACTATGTTGAGCATTGGTATAAGAAGGAAACATACCTCAAGGCATTCAATTATTGCATTCAGTCTATGACCAATATAGAGATGTGGCCTCCAAGTCAAAACTCCACAGTTGAGCCTCATGTAATTACTAAGATGCCTGGTAGACCTAAGAAACATTAAAGGAAGGCTCAAGATGAACCTACTAAGAAATTTGGTAAGAGATCAAGGAAGGAGACACCAATGACATGTTCTCATTGCATGACAGGGCATAACAAGAAAAGTTGTGCAATCCTAGTAAGAAACAAATACTCCTTATGTTTTAAGTGTTTTTTAGTCTATTGTTGAATTTTTTTATATTTTGGGTATTTTAGGAAAGGCAAAGTTCAACTGCTGGTGCTGGGAGTAGTACTGCAAATGACTAGGCTACTACAGCTGCATCAGGAGGTCATTCTGGTACTAGTGATGGTGGTGGATCTGCAGCACAACAATCCAGTACTACTGCAACAGTTAGACACTACTAGAAAACTGCCAAAAATCATCCACGAAAACCGACCGAAATCGGTCGGAATATAAGAAAATCGACCGATTTTCCATCGATTTTAATTCGTCGTAACAATAGTAGTTGCTAAGGTGTGGCGACCGAGGACGGTCGCAATTTTTTGACCAAAGTCGGTCAGTTAATTCAACATTTGGTCGACCACTTTAACTGACAATTTTTATTGGAAGAATAAATATACCGATCAAAATCGGTCGGTAATACTTAAATTGATTTTTATTTATTTTCCCCAATAGCGACCGACGTAGATCGGCAATGTAAATATATAAAAAATTTGCATTTCTTTGTAAAATTTAACAGACCAACCGAGATCGGTCGGAATAATTAAAAAATAAATCAAAAAAAGTTATTTTCGATCGACCTCGGTCGGTAATTTCAAATTTCTGCAAATTTCATACTGAAATTACCGACCTAAGTCGGTCGGAATTTATGAATTTTTGGGCTTTAATATGAGAATTCCGACAGAAATCGGTCAGTTTTTTGGATAAAAACCTGGCAGAATATGCATGCTTTTAAGCTACACCACCTGCTAATTACAACCAATAACCATCCTATAATGGCAGCATTACATTGCTGCCATTCAAGCACAATTAGCCAACAAAAACAACAATTAACCAACAACAACTACAACAACAACGCTAATAACAACCACAACCACAACAACAACGCTAATAACAACAACCACAACTACAACGTTAATGACAACAACCACAACAACAATGCTAATAACAAGCACAACAACAACGCCAACCACAACAACAACAATACAAATGTTCAATAACAAAATAATATCAACAATACAATCATCAATCAAAACTATTCCAACTAAATATTCACAAGTTCAATACTTTGTTTAGTACACACCATTCAATGAGTGTTTTGTATTGCATCACCCCCATCTTCACTACTAGAAGTTTCATCGTCGGCATGGTTCGAAGGATCACGATAAGAATAATTAGCATCTGGGGAAGGCTCATGAGACCGGGGAATGGGGAAAGCACCACTAGCAAGAAGATTGGCCAGCTGACCTTGAAGGAGATTAAATTGTTGGTCCCTCTTTTCTAGTTGAACTTGAAGGGTATCAAATTGTCTATCTCTCTTTTGTTCTAGCCTTTGTCTCTTCAAGATCTACTATCAGTTTTGTGATCTTCTTCTCCATAGACGAGATAGTCGACCTATTAATTGCCTCGCCTTGGGTGGAAGTCCCTATACCTTGCAATCCAACCTTGTAGCACCGAGATAATTTATCTGGAAGGCCGTATGCTATCCCCTTTTTAGGACCACCGACAACATCCAACAATATCTTTTACGCTTCTTCGTCTAAAACGGGTGGTTGCTCATCTTGCTCATTCGATGGCAAGCTCTGAGTATACTCCTCCACATTAATCTTGTAGCGACCCTTTATTTAAAAGATAGAAAATTATTAACTGTATAATATTATAAACATTAATTTCAAGTTATTGTAGTTATGAAACTTACAAATATAGTCTCCGTCCAGTCCTCGACCCATCTAGTTGGATCTGCCGGTGCCTTCTTCTTCCAGATGTGACTCTCCTTGAAGAACTCATCATGAGTCATCTTCCTCCCATATTTTTTTCCTATAAATATAATAAAACATGTTAACTAAATTAAAATATATAAATATATTTTGCTAAAAATAGAATTAAATATTTTAAGAAATTACCAGTAGTCTCCTCGCAGTCCCTATGCTCTTTGCACCCATACAGTGCAAGGAGCCACCTTTCTCAGATGCTCGAGCCTTCTTCCCTGTTCACTTTTCTTCTCGAACTTCTCAGTGGTCCACTGCCTCAGCAAATCTCCCATATGTGCAGTAGAACCCATGAAAGATTCTTGCTCTTCTTCCAAGCAGGATAGAAGGAATCAAATAGTCTCTTACGGTATTTGAACTCAAAATTTTCAAGAATGGCACTGTTATGCTGGTCCTCCCAGGCACACTTAGTTTGCAAATAAAATGTGTAATGTTAGATGAAAATATTGTTAATATAATTCTTAAATAGATAAGAATTGTATTAAAACCTTAAATTGGTTGAAAATTTGCTCCACGAGGTCCGGTGGAAAGTCACTCCAAGTCGCATAGGGTGCATCATACAACCAGCCAAGAGCTTCAATGATTATCTTTATAGTCCGATGATTAGGTATGAACCTGCAACATAGCAATTACATTAAATAAACAAGACTAGCTATTATAATTCAGCAAAAATAAAGAAGTAATAAATAAATCTTACCCATTGCCCTCAGGCCTGATGATTATCCCATGATAACGATCATGCCCACTTCCTCTGGATCATCTTCCTCCGATGAATCTAAAGCATGCACAGAAGGGGAGGCATCTAGCTCAGCGCTACTATCCCGAAGACGAAGTTTAGAAATGCTAGGAGACGAACTCCGTGGAGAGGGAGACGGGGTCGTTGATGAAGATGGTTGTGATACACACCCCTGCTACGATCTAGACCCCTGTTGCGATCCATACCCATGCTATGATCTAGCTGGCTGAAATCTAGATGGATGTGATCCAGCAGGTGATGAAGCAAATGGAGCAGATGATGGGCGTATCACCACATGGCCATGTGACCGGTGACTCGATGGACCAATGTAACTATATGCATGATTATATGGAGGAAGCGGGGTATAGCCCTGTGGTGGAGAATGGTAAACTATTGGGAAGGCGAATGGTAGGTAGTCTGATGAGTAGATGGATGTGATGGAAAAAATATGTTCTTAGAAGATTGTTGCCGGCCATCAGCAGTGGAGGGATGCAAGTGCGGAGTGGAAGGAAGCTAGGGTGTAGCACCATCATCATGATCAATAGGCCTCTTATCCTTCCTAGACCTACCTCGACCCCTACCAGTCATCTACATAAATTAAAGAAAATGTCAGAATTGAGAATATAAATCTATATAAGTTGAGAGCGCTTGAAAAAACTAACATGCTAGTCGTCTTCGAAGTATCCTTCCTCATCCGAAAATTCTTCTTCTTCACTTATTTCATTTTCATTAGGTGATTCTTCGTCCTCATTTTCTATGATTGTTATTTCCTTCATATCAACCTCCTCTAATATGCGTTGAGGAGGCTCCAAGTCATATTCTAACTGATCATCCACTATTTGGTTAACACTTGAGGGATCATTTTGGTAAGCAACATCTAGCACATTCTCAACTTCCACCCTACCAGTATGCTTAGTTTTGATTACAACCAACCAATCAGCCGTATCCCTCTGCAATGGATATGGAGCATAATACACTTGCCTATTCTGCAATTATAAAAGGATCATACTGATCATACTCCCTCTTTTTATTAACCTCAATGATGTTGTACTGCGAGTGCATTTGTACCTCTTCTAGGTGTTGGGTCAAACCACTTGCATCGGAAAAGTATGATAGTCTTATTTGGCTAACCTAAATATGATTATTCTAGAATCTCTTTGATCATACCATAATAATCATTTTCCCCATCCCGGTTGCCTTCACCACCTTTGACACACACCACACTGTTATTGATTTTTTTTTATACTGGGAGCATTCCTCGGTGTGAAATTTTTAATCATTCACAAAATACTTAGACATAGTTGTACTAGGTGCAGGTCCCCAAGATATATCTTTCAGTTGATTAACAATATTGTTTGGATTATTGACCTACATGTAGTGTTAATAAATCATAAGTGAGCAAGTATATTCACAAGTGACCAAGTATGTATATTCACATGTCTGAAAGTATGTACGATGCACTTATACACTCTTTAAACCATGCCTCAAATGTGAAATATACAGTATCATGGCGAAATTGACTCACGAACTCATAGAGCGACACATTGAAAATTTTGTTAGTTGCATCAACCAAATTAAATAGTAGTCCATGTACATTAATCTTACATCAACACTTACTTAAGAAAGGGTTGAACTTTCGGAAAATTTAGCAACACATGATTTGAAGCTGATTTATACTCCATACTACTTAGGCCCCTTTTTGTTCGATCTTTAGAACCTCGGCCTAGTTGATTGAATACGGACATTGGTGGATATAATGGATCAATCCCAATCAAGACATTGTGCCGATTGGGACTATTTCTAGCACATGGCACATGATTGTCGAAGTAGTAAGAACAAAAATGGGCAGTCTCCTTTGCAAGATAGGCTTCACATATGGATCCTTCAATCCTATTCCTCTATTTAACAAATCGTTTACACTTGCTGATAGTCATTCAGATTGTCATATTAGACGATAACGTTAAAGAATATTACAAGAATAAATCAATGTTTGATCATTACCTCTCGAATGGATACATCCACCTGCATTGAACCGGCCCGCCAAGTCGCACCTCGTGTACAAGGTGAATTGGAAGGTATTCCATCACATCAAAGAAATCACATGGAAAAATCCTTCCCAGCTTATACTGTTACAGGAATGTTCTGATTCATTTGAAATGGGTTTTCTTCTCTTAATATGGTAGAACATAAGTCTTTGAAGAACAAACTTATCTCTGTGATGGGTTTTCAAATACTTTCAGGCAAACCACAAAATGCAATAGGGATTAAGGCTTCCATGAAGATATACAGCCATGACTTTTCATTTGAGTCAGCTTTCCTTCAACCATATCGGCACGTTTTCCTTGGTTTGAAGCATAGCCCTCGGGCATCTTTAGGTTTGCAACCCACTCACAAATTTGTCGTCTTTGTTCCAAAGTGAATGTGTAGCTGGTCTTAGGCTTGAACACCTTACCATTGTTTGCAGACTGCAAATGTAATTCAGGTCGCCTGCAATATTCTTGTAAGTCTAGTCTAGCCTTCGGATTGTCTTTTGTCTTATTCTTATTATCCATCACTGTGTTGAACAAATTGTCAAAATAGTTCTTCTCAATATGCATGACATCAAGATTGTGTCAGAGAATATTATCCTTCCAATATGGCAACTCCCAAAATATGCTCTGTTTTGTCCAATTTGAGTAACACCATATCCAATGAAATCTAGAAGGTGGGGCCTCAGTAATTTTAGCGAAGTTTTGAACCCTTTCCCAGATTTCCTCATCGAACAAAATTGGAGGTGGAAAATCACGTTCAATTGTATTCTTTTTGAATGCGTTCTTCATCCTTCTAAACTCATGATCAACTGGCAAGAACTGACGATGACAATCAAACCGTGATTGCTTTCGGCCATGTCTTAAAGTAAACGTTTTATCATTTTCCATGCAGTAAGGACATGCTAACTTTCCCGCAGTCATCCACCCAGACGACATTTCATATGCAGAAAAATCATTTATGGTCCACATTAAGTTAGCACGCAAGTTGAAATTTTGCTTAGGTGATATGTTATATGTCTCAACTCCATCATACCACAACTGTTTTAGCTCATCAATCAGAGATTGCAAATATACATCAATCAAAGTCTTTGGATTGCGGGAATCAGGAATAACACAATTTAAGAAAATATATGGACTAGTCATATACATTTCAGGCGGAAGATTATACGGCGTAATAAAAACTGGACATCATGAATATGGTGTTGCAGAAATAGAAAATGGCGTGAAACCATCAGCACACAAACCCAACTGAACATTCCTCGGTTCACTAGCATAATCCGGATACGTCCTATCAAAATGCTTCTAAGTTTCCCCATTTGAAGGATGACACATAATGTCACGACCCAAAATCCACTAAAGGTCGTGATGGCGCCTAACCTCGCGTCAGGCAAGCCAACGGTGGATGATCAACTTAATAATCCTTTTTTTGATATTTTGAAATCATAATTTTTCTTAATTAAAGAATGAAATAGAATTTTACACTACTACAATAACGACCAACCCGTAGGAACCCTCAAAACTCGGTGTCACAAGTGTATAAGCATTTTCTAAGGAGTACAATAATAATACAACATCTGTCCCGAATGTAATAAGAAAGAATAAGATAAATAGTACAATGGAGACTCGGTGGACTGCGATGCATAGCCTGGAATGCAGCTCACGTGAAGTCTCCTCAACAGGTGTGCCTACGCGCCAAGGTGATCATCGATAAACTTGTCAGATCTTGCACATTTAGTGCAGAAGTGCAGCATGAGTACGTAAATCAACGCGTACCCAGTAAGTATCTAGCCTAACCCCCAAGAAGTAGTGACGAGGAGTCGACATCGACACTTACTAAAGGTCCAACAAAACATTATAATGAAACATAAGAAGATATGAAGCATACGACGATGATGGGGTAAATCTATAAGTTACATAGTCTTCCAATTACTTCTTTTAAAGCATGAATTTCTAAATCTTGTATTCTACCTCAACAGCTCAGAAAATGTCATGTGTCAATATCAAATAAATAAGGAGTACCATATAGAATGTCGGGCATTAGTGAAAAGGTTAGCTCATAAATATTTGGACTACTCGCGATATAACGCACGATTCTGCTGAGGTTGTTCGGTCCGATCCAGAATAATGTGTATACTGATGAAGGTTGAGCGGCATGAACCATAAATGCATCTATATACTGCCGAGGCATTTGGCCCTCTCCACAAGAAAAAAATAAAGAAGATACTGAATTACGAGACACGTATTTACAATACCGTACATGGGTACAAAATGGATATAATCTTTATCATTTCTCAAATAACTCGCCCACAACTCAAAGTGTTAAGGCTTGGCCTAGTATACGTATATTTATTTCTAAATCAGTTTCATTTATAGCTTCAATTAATTTAGCCAGCAACATGAGTTCAAAATATTCAAATATTACATTATAAGATCCTAAGTCTACCCCGACATAAACATGATTTAGCTACGTACGGACTCTCGTCACCTCGTGCGTACATAGCACCTACAACTAGTTGCACATAATAATAAATATCACCTAGAGGGTAGTTTCCCCCTCACAAGGTTAGACAGGAGACTTACCTCGCTCCGAAGCTCCATAATCGGCTTCAAGGCCTCTCTAACACCTCAAATCAAAGCCCGTCGATCCAAAAATGTTCAAACAATGTACAAACCAATCAAAATACATTCTAACACCCATAATTAATCAATTTAAATAATTCCCAACTCCGCTCGAAAAGTCGATAAAGTCAATCATCGGGCCCCGTGCTCGGATTTCAAAAATTTCTAAAGATAAACCTTACCCTTAACAGTACGAACTCAAATATATAATTTATTCTCAATTCCATGTCCAATTTCATGGTCAAAACCCAAAAATACCAAAATCTAGGTTTTCTAAAACAATCCCAAATTTTTCCTAAATTTTCCTCCTTAAATCCACATATAAACCTTACATTAAGCTCACTACAAGTGGGAAATTACTTACCTTGTGTTACATGATGAAAATTTCTCAAAGTTGCCCAAGAACCGAGCTCCAAAAATCCCAAATGAAAATGACGAAATAATCAAGTTTGATCCCCTTATGTTCTGCCTAGTGTTCGCTTTTGCAGACATTTGCGCATATGCGGCCTCGCTTTTGCGAGCCAAAATGCGTTATCTGCGGAGTACACTGCCAAGCTAAGACCTCGCATCTGCAGAAGCATTTTTGCTTCTACGCAGGCGCTTCTGGATGGCCAATCACGCATTTGCAGACCAGCCGCTTCTGCGTCTTCATTCTCGCTTCTGCGATTCCGCAGGTGCGGGAATTTCTTTGCACCCGTAGCCACTGCCTTGGCCCTTCCCATTTCGCTTCTGCGAGCTCGACCTCGCTTTTGCAATGTCGCTTCTGCGACCAAGACACGGCAAAAACGAGCACACCAACTGCTGCCCTTCAGCATTTCTCAAGTCCAAAATATCAATCCGTTAACCATCCGGAATTCACCTGGGGCCCTCGAGACCTTAACCAAATATACCAACACGTCTCAAAATACAATACAAACTTATTCGAGCCTTCAATTCACATCAACCAACGCTAAAACCACGAATCACACCCCAATTCAAGCTTAATGAACTTTAGAAATTCAAACTTCTACATTCGACGCTGAAGCCTATCAAATCAAGTCCGATTGACCTTAAATTTTACACACAAGTCATAATTGAAATAATGAAGCTCCAAGGCTCGAAACACAAAACGGACATCGATAACATAAAAATCCACGTCAAACCAAATTTATGAAATTCCTAAACTTTCAAAATGTTAACTTTCTATAATAAACGTCAAAATGCTCCCGGGTGATGCGATACTCAACCCGAACATATGCCCAAGTCCGAAATCATCATACGAACCCATTGGAACCTTCAAATCCCGATTTCGAGGTCGTTTACTCAAAAAATCAAATCTTAAATAATTCTTCCAACTTAAAGCTTTCGAAATTAGAATTTTCTTTCCAAATCAAATCCGAACTTCCCGAAGTTCAATTCCGACCACACGTACAAGTCATAATACCCGAAGTGAAGCTACTCAAGGCCTCAAACCGCCGAACGACGTACTAGAGCTCAAAACGACCGAACGGGTGGTTACACATAACACCAAGCGGCCTTCTATTTTCATAGTGCCATCTCATATCAGGAGCGGAACTCATCGATGCGTACAACCTCTTTAATCTAGGAATAAGAGGTAAATAATGCATCGACTTCACAACAACCTTCTTCCCGCTAGAAACCCGCTTAAAATGAGGTTTTTCATAAAATTTATAACTTTCTAAATCTGCATCACCCTTATAATACAACATGCAACCATCTTCACAATAATCGATTCTCATAGACGAGAAACCTAACTTTGAAACCAATCTTTTAGCCTTATAGAAATCTTTAGGTATATTGAAAGTTGGGTCAACTAGTTCACTCATAAGGCCAATAAAAGAATTCATTTTTGCTTGAGAAATATTGATATCTGATTTGATACTTAATAATCTAACCGCAACAGATAACTGAGAGTGCATACTCCCTTCATTTTGTGGACGACTAGCGGCCTCTAACTGTTCATAAAAATATTTTTCCTCTTCATTAGGAGCTTGTTCAATACTTTCACGGGGTTTAAACTCGAAGTGCATCCCAAAAGCATCCGCAACCATTTTATGGTATCTAGGATGTTGACCGTTATTCCCCACCGACCTACCACTTTCACCAACAACTATGTTATGAAATACACAATCACTACCATCAACCTCTCCATGACTAGTTCACACAAAATAATTATCCATAAATCCTTTTTTATAAAGATGAGTCTTAACATCCTTCGATCCAAAAAAATGCAAACACTTGCACTTCACACAAGGACACCTAATCATCCCTCCGACTTGAAATGGTTCAAGTGACATAGCATGCCTAATAAATTCATTAACCCCTTCTATAAATTCCTCCGTCAAAAACCAACGATTAGGATAATTCCTATTATCCATTCAACTATGATATTTCATCTACACAGACAATAAATAAATTGCATGTTATATTAATTTGAAAGTTCACATATATCCCTAAATGAGTTCTTTTAAAATTCATTTATAAGAAGTAATTTGAAAGTTCACATATATCCATAAATAAATTCTTTTAAAATTCAATTAAAGAAGTAATTTAAAAGTTCATATATATTCCTAAATGAATTAAATTAGCTTAGATTGTATAGTTACACTTAGTATTAGATTGAGAACTAGCTTAATATATCCTTGTAATTTATTTTAAGTTTGATATAATTTATTTAAAAGTCCATATAATAAGATTGATTTATCCTTGCAATTTATTTTAAGTTTTAATCATCAACTCACAATTATACAACTAAATTTAGTTAAACATTAACTAAACCCTAATTTAGATAATTAAAATAATTAAAATTACTTAAATTAAAAATTATAGATAACTAACCTTGAAATTCTATTAGCACCTAAGACAAGCATCTAGGTCTTCCAAAATGTAAAAATAAAAAATTACACAAAATACCAATTCACAAAGAGGGGCTAGAGTACAAATATTAACTCTTCTAATATGAACAATCCTAAATGATAAATGATAAACACATGAAATATTTCAAATGTTCAATGACAATGCAACTCACAATTATACAACTAAATTTAATTGAATATTAACTAAACCCTAATTTATACAATTAAAATAATTAAAATTACTTAAATTGAAAAATATAGATAACTAACCTTGAAATACTAGGATAGGGATTGGGTGGCGGAGGATGTCACACCTCCTTTTACCCGAAGGAATGGGAAATTTTTTCAATTAAAGTGACATTATTCGAAATTGGATTATTTATTTAATTAGAGTCACCACTTGGGATATTTACTATGGTGTCCCAAGTCTCTGTTTTATTTTAAATCCCAATCGAGAAAATTTGACTCTGTTTTAAAGTCCGCGAAAATCAGAAGACCGGGTAAGGAATTCTGTTAACCTGGGAGGAGGTGTTAGGCATTTCCAGGTTTCGTGATTTTAGCACAGTCGCTTTAATCATACCTGACTTAATTAAATTATTTAATTATATATTTTAGAACCTATGTGTATTTTACCTTTTACCGTTTTCGATTATGGCATTTCTTGGATTTATCTTTGAAACGGATCATATGTGCATGAATCCAGTTTTTTTGGCGCGCTAAAATCATGTCACGCATACGTGTACACAATTAATCACGCTTTATTAATTATTAAGATTGTTTTGCCGAAGTCGCGCGAACGCGTACCTTGATTTATTTTGGGAATCATAATTGTGTCACGCAAACGTGTACATAATCACGATAATAAATTTAAAATGCGCTTACAGCATTCTACGAATATTAATGAGTTAATTAATTTTCTAAGTCATTCCTCCCCTAGGTTAGAGAATGTGTGCGCAAGGATTACGGAATAATTGTTGGCAAGAGTTATTATTCAAATATGGTAATGAACCTGGTGGATTCATGCTTTTGCAAGGTTATGAAGGCAACTATATTTTCATTAGTCTATATTGATTTTAGAAGTTGCTAAGCTAAATCAGAAAGGAGAACGTTTGTATTTAGAAACAAATTGAGTCCAGCAAATTTGAGCATTTTAAAAATTACATAGTAGCTTTGTTTGACCAGCTGCTGACAGCAATGGGCCTAAACGGCTGGCTCAATTATTGGGTAGACCTGAAGTCTTTAGCCTCTAAATACCATCTTAATTGGGCCAAATCATTATCAGGCCCAGAATGAATATGAGAATACATGCAAACTTTGATTCTGCAGAACTTACATTTTTGCAAATTTAATCAACACTAGAAAAACAAATATTACGACAAAACCAGTTTTAAATGAATTAACTCATCAACGTTATAGTAGAATTACCAATTTTCTAGGCTTAAAACATGTCTAACTAGGATTAACTATTATGCAAACACCTATTCTCGTGCTTATGGAATTTCAGGCTTATTCAAGCCAAACTAAACTCAAAACTTGATGCTTGAGACCTTATCTATTTCCATTAAGCCTGAAAATTCAACTTCTGATCCTTTAGTGAGCAAACACGTTCATGCTTACACACTTTCTAACAAATATTAGTTACAACTTAATGATGAACTCAATGATTATATATAAAAAATAAAACTCAAAAAACTTTCATATAGATCCATATTGGTTTCATTAGAACAAACCAGATTCAAGTCAGGTTTACAATTATCATTGGAGAATATCGTGAATACATGAACAAACTACTGTATGCCTATATTGTTCCAACATCCAAAACAGCAACAATATGAATTTGGAGCATCAGATTCATTAAACACACAAGAAGACACAATGATATCTACTCAAAACAAACAATAAAATAGTCACAACTACACCAGATATTTCATTACTTCAAAACATGATTACACATATTGGAGGTCAAAGCAGTACCTTAATAGCAGCAAAGCAAAAAGAAGAAGAAAATAAATCTCTGATTTTGAGAAATTGCTAAACAACAAATTCCAACACAGCTTGACAATAACATCAGCAAATAACACAGATTGAAGCTGGACTGAACTTTAGAAACCAAAAGATGAAGCCCAATATCAAATAATGAAGCTAACTGGAGATTTTTTTTTTGTTTTATGATATTTTTCTGAAATTAGAAGGCTGGAATTCTAGGATTTTTGAGAGTAAAGAAGAGTCAAAAGAATATCTCTGAAAATACAGGAATTAGTGTGTGTTTGAGTGAGAGGATAAGAGGTCTTATATAGAGAAAACCAAATCCATCCTGTGCACAAATGAAAAAATAATTCCAGGACTGTGCAGTCCCTAAAATTCAGGAAAAAAAGGCATCTTTTCAACAGAATATGGACAACTGTCCCTGTATCCAGATATTTCTTCTTATTTTTAGTATTTTTCTCTTAACAAATTAAGACATTTTTCCCTTTCTAGAAGTTTTCTCTCATTTTTCACTCTTTTAGCTTCTGAAAAGTTACTCCTTTTACCCTAAAATCTGACCTAATATCAGTTATTTTATTACACTTTGAACCTTTCTAGAAACTTCCCACATAATAGAAAGATTCTCTAATTCTCATATTCTTTTGACCCCTTTAACTTCTGTTAATTACATACAACTATCACTAAGAAAAACAGATCAAGAAAATCCAAACAGAGTAAATCGTATGCAAAAATCAACAATTAAACAAATAAATTCTAATTCAAAGGTGTGACTACGAATTCATGATTAATTAACCTACAAACTAGCTATCATGTTTCTAAACTATCATTCTAAACATGCAAAACGTACAATCAAATAGATAATACGCCAAATGTCTAACTAAACTGAACTTAAAAGAAAGAAGAAATGCCAACAAAACAGGGATCAATTGGAGTTTAATATAGAGGCACAATAATATGAATGAAAATAAAAAAGGTCATGAAATTACCAATTGAGGCCAAATAGATGTTGGTCAGAAGGAAAATGGGGATTGACCAAACTTCGGCAGGCAGTACAAATTCCGACATACAAGAGGAATCGGTACACAAGCATTGGCTATTGATTTCTCAAACGGCCAATTGCTATGTGTAATAATGCTAATTGCAGGACAGATTTTGATAAGTGTTGAGGGTTTTAAAAAGAAGATGATCGTTCTAAGGGAATTTGACTAGGTCTCGGCCACCACGAAAAACTCTAACATCAACATGAAATGGTGGTACTCAACATGGAGAATCAGTTGATGTATGTTTGGTATTAAGGCAAAGGCAGAGGTTGAGGAAAATTCGAACAAAGAGCGAATTAGGGTTTAGACCAAACCTAGATCTATGATTCGGCCAATTTAATGGGGCTTTTGGAAAATTGAAGGTAGATTAGGGTTGCGGGGGTGCTGGAGACTATATGGTGTTAATTTGGGGAGTTTTGGGGGGTGGTGGGCGCCGGTCACAAAGGCTTGAGGATTTAGGGCGGTTAGGTTTAGGTGGGAGGTGAAGAAGAATGAGAATGAGAATTAGGTGAGTTTTGGGAGTTAGGGGAGTTGGTTCCGACACTTAAAAGGATTTTAAGGGATTAGTTCCCAGCCATTGAATAATAATCGATCCAAATGCTGAGAACAAATAGATGCCAAAACGGGGTCGTTTGGTTTGGGTGGTGGGGCTGGACTGGTTTAAAAGGGTTTGGTGGAGATTGGGCTGGGTGTTAAGGCAACTGGGCCGTTTAGAATTTGCCCAGTCCGTTGTTGAAGCTCAAATGGCCTCTTTTCCCTTCTTTTTTTCTTTCATTTTTTCTCTTTGATTTTAAATCCTAATCAAATTAATTAAAACCTAAATTAAGTCCTAAATCAAATCTAATTTGTAGAATTAAACCTAATTATCTATTTCTAACATTTAAATAATTAATTAACTTAACACTAATGAAAGAAAATTATTAATTTAAAAACTAAAAGCTCAAAATGTAAAAATGACCATTGTATTTTTTTTTTTGTGATTTTTATTTAATAATGCATTTAAATAACTTAATTAAATCCTAAATGCAAATAAAAATTTAACATGCTATGTAATGAAGATTTGGACATTTTTATGGTATTTTTTATGACTTTAAAATATTAAATATGGACAAAAATGCAATTAAATGCAAACAAACAATTTAAAAGGAATTCCTAAAATTCTATAAAAATCAAAACAACTAGAACAAATTTATTTTTGTGGATTTTGTTGGAGGATTTTTGTAGGCAAAAATTCATGTGCTCACAGAGGACGCAATGGGGCCGGCATAACAGTAGCGTGGGAGGGAGGGAGGCTTCAAAGTGCTTTGTTTTTGGGTGAGGAGGGAGATAGGAGTTGATTTTGGGTGGGAATTTGGGGGAATCACAACGGTGGGGAGGAGAAGAAGAGAGATGAAAGAGAGATAGAGAAGAGAGAGAAATAGGGAAAACACGTCTGGTACTAACCTAATTTAAAAATTTCCGACCGAAATCGGTCAGAAATTTCAGTCGATAAGTTTAAGTGGCCTTTGACCCGTTTGACCACGACCATTCCGACCGAAGTCAGTCGGTAATTTAATGTTAAATTAAAAAAATTATTTAATTTAAATACCGACCGAAGTCGGTCGATAATTTAATTTTAGATTTTAAAAAGATATTATTTAATTATATATACTATATAATATATAATTAATTGTGTATGTATGTGTATATATATATATATATATATATATATATATATATATATATATATATATATATATATATATGTATATATTCATACAACACACACAACACACATATATATCAATCAATCGTGGGATTTGACTGAGTATATGTTGTTGTTGCTACGACTTAAGTTTTAATATAGCACTACATCCTATAACACTATACATTTTGTTTTAAATGTGTTATAGCTGATACTTAGACTCGATCGCTCCAACATTAATTATAGGTACTATATAATATATAATTAATTGTGTATGTTTATTATCTATTTAGCTGTATCATAGCATGTTGGATATAACGACTATTTCAATTAAACTCGATCAATTATATTTATAATGTTTATCATCTGTGTGCTTTCGTATAAATTACACTTCATATCCATATATGTGTAATAAATTATAATAGAGTGTATGATTTTATTTCATATATGATTATTTACACTTATATATATATATATATATGATAAAGGTTGATGATTTATTCTCAACTGTTCAATACATCGCTCGAATGCTTGATAGGTGAATAAATAAGAAAACAAATCTTGAAGTTTAAGTGACTACATGCTCCGGTATAATGAGTGACTAGATGCTCCAAGATGTGTACAATCGACATAATCTTGAATGTTTTATTCTCGATCACCTTATTAGTACTTTGCTCGAATACTTCATTAGTGGATCAATTGGAAATTCAATTATATTCAATTAAAACTTACTTTAACACATTTTAAAACATGTATAGTTCTATAAGATGTAGTACTATATTAATACTTGAGTTTTAGCAACAATAACATATGTATACTTATATTAATATTGCATAAGTTAATATAGCATTAACATGTATGCATATGTTGTTCATAAATACTATTTAAAATGAACTTAGATTTCGGATCTTCAAACTTATTTTGATCTTTGTTGTTCACACCGATGGTTTTCTTTTCTTTCTCTTTTCTCTTTCCTTTGTTCGGTATTAAATTCAACCAATAGAAATTGATATTCCTGATTTTATTTTCTGAGATATTGTCGTGATTCAACATTTTCATTTGAAAGTAACAATGTTTAATCACATGGTACATGGATTAAGGCAAAATACCAAAATATTTATTTATGAGTTTGGTATAATTAATATATGTAGATATTTGTCATATGGCATATATGAATACATTATTCATATACATTAATATACGTATTTGCAAAATATATTTAGATGCTCTACTATCTATATACAGAATAATGAATATTGGATAAGAGGATTATATATCGTATATTTATAGTATATAGTATGTTTATACTATATACAATATACATTTGCTTTACTTTTACGTATATTGTATATTTACTTAGGTAGAAAATATATTATTTTATTTATTATAAGTTAAACCATTATTTCATATGTAAATATATAATATATTTTATTGTTCATTAATGATTAAATATTTACATTATACAATACATTATGTATCTATACCACTGTATGAGGGGTATGCAATACAGCAAAAAAAATTATTTATTGATGAACATATATTATATATGGTGTAATGTCTTACCTATTTTTAAATAATAGCCAAAGGACATCTTTTAAGAGATAATTTATTGTATTTGAGTTGTAGTCCATTTGGTTAAACTAAGTTTTAGGGATTTAGAGATTTTAAAAATAATAATTGACAGTATTTTAGTTGTAGTCAATTTAATTAGGCTTAAATTTAGAAAATGATAAGGATTTCATTAAATGTGTTAAAATTTTGGAATCCTCATTGACTGATTTCCGTAGAGAAGAAGAGAGAGGAGATATTTTAAGTTGAATATTTATTAATTGTATAAAATATAAATTGAATATATATATATATATATATATAATATAAAATATTATAAATACATTAATTTATTTACAACTAACTACTGTTTATTTTCCTTACAATACAGATTCATGTACTTCAATGTATATTTTTTCTTACATCAGTACTATAAATAATAAATAAGGTATTAATAACACCTGGACTAAATATAGATACGATATAATATATCAAAAAAAGCAAGTCAAATCAATAAACAAAGACAAAATATGCAGCATATAAGAGAATGGAGATAATTCAGATTTGCATTGATGTGATAATATGTTAGTTGATTTTCTTAATTGTAGGGATACTACCATATTTGTTGGGCGGCTTAACAAAGCTAGATACACATTAATTCTATAAAACATAAATACAGCTGTACAAAACGTAAATAAAATAATAGTTATAGATAATGTAATATACTTTCACAGAAGTTGTAATTATAAAAAATTTTCATAAATTATCTCTTAAAAGATGTCCTTTGGCTATTATTTAAAAATAGGTAAGAGATTACATAAAAAGTTGCATTATATGTAATAATCTAAAAATAGTTGTAACTCATTTAAACAACCAATAAATAAGTTATATTCCATGTAAATTTCTCAACAAAAAAAAGGCAATGAATTTGCAACCATAGCGCAGAGCAGAAGCACATGGATCGTAATCCGTGTCACCTGTCTAAAGCCAAATCACCACCGTCATTTTTCATGCAATCTAACGGTTCACATTCACGTGCACCACTATTTTCCCCTAAAATGTTCAAATTTTCATCCTCCTCCCAAATCTCTAAAACTTCTCCCTCCCAAATTTCCACTATATATACACACCTCCCCTCTTCACCTCACTTCACCATTAACATAACACATTTACTCTCTCAAGAAATTGTATACTTTCTTTCTCTAGAAGATCAGAAGCAATGGCCAGAACAAAGCAAACAGCCCGAAAATCAACAGGAGGAAAGGCACCAAGGAAGCAATTAGCTACAAAAGCTGCAAGGAAATCAGCACCAGCAACCGGCGGAGTGAAGAAACCTCACCGTTTCCGCCCTGGTACAGTGGCTCTTCGTGAGATCCGAAAGTACCAGAAGAGCACTGAGCTTTTAATCCGAAAGTTACCTTTTCAAAGACTGGTCAGAGAAATTGCACAGGATTTCAAGACAGATCTTAGGTTCCAGAGCAGTGCTGTAGCTGCACTACAAGAAGCTGCTGAGGCTTACTTGGTGGGTCTCTTTGAAGATACGAACTTGTGCGCTATTCACGCTAAAAGAGTGACTATTATGCCTAAGGATATTCAGTTGGCTAGGCGTATTAGGGGTGAAAGGGCTTAATGTTTTGTTTTTATGTTTTCTGTGTTTAGGGTTATGGTGTTTATGGTTATGTAACGGTGTTTAGTTGTTTTATGCTTGAAATGTAATGAAAACTTTTGGAAATGGAAGTCGAAGTTGCTCTAAATGGCAGACAGTGTTATTGATTGAAATGTCCATTAGTTTATTTTGTTCAATCTGTTTGATTTTTTATTTCTCTTTTGTTGGTTTCTCTATTAAACGTTGTTCTGTATTCTGTAGATGGCATAAAGCTCTACCATAAATGTAGGTATGATTGGCGAAAGTCTAATGATAGATTGTTGCATAGCACGTAAATATTGCAAAAGGAATTGTTAAATCGCTAACTGCAAATAGAGTGGTGGTGAAGAATACCATACTTTGCAATACTATCAGGAATCATAAATGACTCAATGAACAAAAATGGATTACATAGCTAACACAATACCGCAATTGACCAAACCATTCTAACAGAATACAATCGAAACTTAATTCAGTCTTGAAGAACACTGCCTTGGAAAAACTAGGGCAGCAAGATGGTTGATAATTTGAGAACTGCATGCATCTGGATTGATCTTTATAACACAATTTGTACCCAAGGAAGCCAATGTTGTGGTATCTACATTTAACCCCAAAGTACAACTTGACACTGCTTGAGATTCATCACGGTGGCTAGTGCTCAAATGGGTAACTCCCCATTTCTAAATTGACAATCATGAGCCATGGCTGAATGATAATGTAGATCTTATTGGTGTGCATCTTGGTGGAGGTGCTGCTGGGGTTATCAGATATGACAGACAGCTGATTTGAGGTTGGAATCAGAACATGTGTCAGCACCCACAGCCTATATCTTGAACTTTAATTGCCGCTGGAGCACCTGAATCTATCGGTTACAGTACTATAAAGTTGCTCAACAGGGAATTTCTTCAGTCCAAATATAAAAAGTTAAATACTTTGACATCTCCAAATTCTTGACAGTAGGCGCCACTTATGGGTTCAAACGCCAGCATTTCCATATCCAGTGCTTCTGAAAATGTAAGCACCATCAACAGGAAACAGATAGCAAGCATCGACATGAGCAATAAGTACAATAAACAACTTAAACTCAGGCATTTCAGCTATCAAACACTATGTAACCCAGAATGCCATAACCAGGTGTGTACTTAAATAAGACAGCGAAATATTATGTTTGACAACTTTGAACTAGTCTTTCATGCACTATGGAATGAAAAAGGAGTACCCTTTCCCACAAGGAAAGGCAAATTGATGCGTAAGGATATCCAGGCAAAAGTTTGACAACGGCTGCTGCAAGTTGCTACCTTTTGCTGTGTCACGTCCTCAACAAACTTGGTACCACTGGATCGATGCCCACCTTTGCCTCCACAGGGCCAAATAATAAAGAAAATCAGGTTCCTAATGTTCCACAAGAGCTCTTTGAGAAAAATATCTACTTGCTCTCCTGATACATATACAATTATGCACATTCATCAATAAGCACATTGAAGAGACAAAGATATGGATTGCAATAAAACAAAGGCAAAGTGTAGAAAACCAGAGAACTAAGAAACACCATTACTAATTCATCTCTTTACCTTGAGCCGAAAGGCCATATCCATTGATTGGTGAAGGATTAAGGTAAGAGATACAGAGAAGCAGGGAGAAAGGGGTTAATGTTGCTCGGAATGGGCAGGTCCTCCTCTTTCCCTTTTCCAATTCGATTTCTCTTCATAGTCACTTTGGTACATTCTATGGTATTAAGAAGAGAAAGCAATCATTTATGCAAAATGCACATTGGTCTTGCTGACTGATAAGTCTAGTATTTTAGGAAAGAAGGGGATTAGTTGCAATAGACAAAAATGTCAAAGTTGGCTCCATACAGCAACTGTTAGTCTTTTGTGCCATATGCTGCTATAACTCAAGGTAATTTTCTAAAACACAAATGAAAAAGATATTTTTGCAAAACCACCTTTTGATAAGGTAGAAGAGAAATAACAAAGTAACAATCTGTTTCCAAATTTCCTACCTAAATGAGTTCACAAAATCAATTTGAAAATATCTAGCTTTTGTTTCTGGTTGTATCTAATAGATGACTTGTTATTGTAAATGGTTTAGAAACAAAGGTAGACAGGTAGACCCATTATCAACTGAGTTTGAAGCTGAAACAACAGATGTTTTGGTCATAAAAAGATTGCCATGAACCAATATAATCTTTATTTATATTAAACCAAATCTCCCTTTATTTCCATCCCATTTGGCATAATCTAATAATTTATGTCCTTAGCCCAATAGTTAGATGATGCAAAATGGACGAAGCTACACAGGGAGTTGTACTAAGATGCCGAGGGTGAAGAAATCCAATGATTTTATTCAAAGTTAGGAGATCTGATATGGCCAAGTGTAGTTTCACTGTCTTGAAGACACCCTCCTACCACAAGCGGGAGAATATTTTACAGAAAATTGTGACAAGGAGTGTCTAAACTAGAATATGTAGTGTTTATTAAGTCAAGATCTCCAAAATCCCAATAAAAAAAACAGGGCAATCAGACATCTTAGCTAAAGCTGAATATGACATTTCTATCTAAATAACAAGCGATGAGCTCCAACCATACACTACGTCAAGCTAACATTACCTACCACAAACCCAGTATCGAATAGGTCAGGGACGTAGGGCATGGGTATTGAACATAACCCATCCCTCTAGTCTTCGAACTGTACATATGAGCTAATTAAAATGGTCATATGAAGACTCCACGAGTCATGACACAATGAAGACTTTACAGTTCTTCTTCAAAGACAATTCAGCAGATCGCAAGTCCCAGGAATAAATTTGAAGTAGCAAATAAGGATATAAAAAATTGAAGGACAGCACAAGAAATCTGCACCGATGTCTTTAATCGTCTAAGCTTCCTTTATCTCAACTTGTGAGATTTACTCTCCAATTTATCAGCTAGAAAGCTGCAAAAGATGAAACTCTCAACAGGAATTAAGTATACATTTAAGCATCAAGGATCCAGTTATTTCGAAAAATAAAAGCATCGCAACTTAGCTGAGGATGTTTTCCACTAAAAAATTATACTTTTTGAATAAACATCAAAATAAACATACGCCTTAAAGAAAACTGAGTGCTTTTTAATGCTTCCCATAATCTTAAAAACCCAATACCAATCAACAGATTATACTTTAATCAGTATATTGTGTCTTTCCAGATGATGATATCCATACTGCTAATAGCGGATAGACACATACACTTTGCCAAAGAACTGAAATACTTTCACTTTCAATGTCAAAAAGGGTGCAAGAAGGATAAACAGTGGATCCTACATGAAATGTCCACAGCTTGCCCTAGATGTACTGTTACTTCGAACTTGATACAACAACAACAACAACAACAACCCAGTAGAATCCCACTAGTGGGATCTGGGGAGGGTAGAATGTATGCAGACCTTACCCCTACCCCGAAGGGATAGAGAGGCTGTTTCCGGGAGATCTTCGAACTTGATACTCGTTTAAAATCAGTAATTGCTTTGAGCTTTCGTAATCATCGCTTATTCATCCAGAATGTTATCTGTTCAGTGTTCACTAAATGAACAATGTCAACTTATACAAGAATTTGTCTCATAATGTCTCAGTCTGTTTCCACATAATTGCTTAACAGATTATAATACTGACTTATCTTTCAAAATGACATCTTTGTACCCAAAAATTCTTACAAAACAAGCGATCAACCGTTCCTGTATCACTTCTTCAGCAGGAAGCTCTAATCTGCCTCTTTCTTCAAAGATGTAACATCTTTATCGGCAATCCCACAAGGCACAATATGCTTAAAGTAGCTTAAATCAGGATCCATGTTGAATGCTAATCCATGAGATGTAATCCCAGATGAAATTCTAACTCCAATTGCACCAATCTTTCTGTCCTTGACCCAAACCCCTGTTTCGCATCTTTGTCCAACCTGTGCTTTCACACCATATATAGATGCTAATTCAATCATGGTTAGCTCAAGCTTCTCCACATATTTTCGAGCCCCCAAACCAATATCTCGCAACGAAACAATAGGATACAAGATCGCCTGGTGAGGACCATGAAAAGTAATGTCACCTCCTCTTTGTGTATAGTGAAGTTCTGCCCCCATGGCTTTGAGCTCCGAATCAGGTATGAGTAGATTGTGAACTAATTGCCTTTTGCCAAGAGTATAAGTAGGTGGATGTTGAAGAGATAATAGGGTATCAGTAATTTTAAGGGCTTTTCTATCAGATGCCAGCTTCTCTTGCAGCTTCAGTGCCTCCAAGTAATTGACCGTACCCATTTTCCAAACCTCAAGGCTTCTCCTCATTTTTCTGTAAATGATGGAATAATCAATCATTCGTGTGAAGTCATATAACATCGATGCCACAAACAAAACTAGGAATCCCCTATTTGTTGCAGAGTCCAAGTATGAATCTAAGTCGGCATGAAAGTGACAATTCTTAGCAGTAATAAAAGTGCTACAAACTGACAAGCATGAGAAGCTGAATAAGAGAGTTCTGCTCCTACTATGGTGGCAAGAGTAGCCTCTGAGGACGCAATTCTAACTTGATTTGTTTTCACATAGTAAAGACAAAGATGATATGTTACTAGATAATCGACGAACTAGGCACCAAAGAGTATAACATAAAGGGGTGAAACTAAGAGTATAACATAAGAGGATATGGAAAATTCAATATGTGAACTTGGAGATGTCCTCCATCTCGGTTGCTTGAGACCCGGAAAGTTTAACTTTTATAAGTCACATAATCTCTCAACATCAAAATGAAAGGTTTGATAAATAAATTGAGCACACACCCTCAGGTGAACTATCCTGGATTGATAGCAAAAGAACAGCATAAATTAGCAGTCAGCTATATATGGTCAACCAATCCCAACTTTTCACAAAATCCCAGTTGCCATTTTCTAGTTACCAACTAGATGTGAAACCAATACACTGCTAGTACTGCCCTTGAAAATATATGAGTCAATTTGTAGGATATCCCATTACTTAATTTTGTAGAATTACATCGAAATATCCACCAACAATGGATCTTTCTCTTCACATTTACAGCCTTCTGATGGAGTTATATTTTTTGAGGGTTTCTTGGCCAATAAGATAAAATTTTCAACACATTTCTAATTGTGAACGAGAGAGAAGTACTTCAATACATTCTTCGGTCTAGAAAACAGAGAGACAATAAGAAAGAAAAGAAAGCTACAAAACATCTAACTCTAGTATATAAAGATGAATCAGCAATGGGGGAGAACCTGTAATCAGAGGAGTGACACACCAAAAGCCTATTGTCCGGTCAATTCTCTGTTCAAATTTCTGTCCGGCGCCGGTGAGTGCAGCAACTCCAACCCACTCACCCCTCTCCCTCTTTATATCTTGTTGCCTATGGCATTTGGAGAATTTTATCTCGTGTCCCTCACAAGAGGCAAAACTTAAGTGCATCTAATTAAGAACTTGACAAGTGGGAAAAGGTCGGTCCTTGTCAGCAATCATAGCTCTTGCGCTTTTATTTGCTTATGTTCTCTCCCTCCTTCATTTGGTTACCGGAATGTGATAGACAGAATATATGGATTAATTATCTCATATTTTATATAAAATAATTAATCCATCATTGTACAAAATAATTTTTAGAACTAATTAATATTCATAATCGAATGTGAGATAAAATAATTCCCATTATATTCGAGATTATTATCCCTTATTTCACCAACCAAATAAAATAATTCTTTGCTCGATCCTTTCCCTCTCTGTTTCTCTCTCTTACTCTCACCGTTTCAACTCTGTCAATGGGACAATGGCTCCTATACTCCTCTAGAGTATTTGTGAGATTTATAATAAATGAGATATGTGATTATTATAAAATGATATACTCCTTTTATTCTATTTTATGTAGCAAAATTTAAATACATACGTGACATTATATATGCCATGGCTTTGTATAACAATAAGACTTATAAAATTTATAATCTTCCAATATCTTAACTTTTATATGACTATAAAATATTTCTCATTAAAAATAAATTAATAGTTTAAATTGTCCGAAACTTATCATTATTTTAGAACAAGCGAAAAACGAAAGACTGGCACCTAAACTAAATAGTGGGAGTAGTTAATTAATGAGGCGGTTCCGTGAAGGCATTTTCACGCTTTATTTTGGGTTTAGGAATAAATAGTATTGAAATAACTTGATATGATCAAATGCGAAATAAAAATTAATATCAAATTCTATACTGAGAAGCAAAAATAATCCTAAAATAAAATTTTAATATCACTTTATCTCTTATTTGATTATTAGTGATGGAATAAATTATCTCATAATTAAAAATAATATCAGAATAAAATTAACAATCTCAAAATTAATTCAACATAATAAACAATCAACAAAAAATATTAGAAAAATCTAATCTCATCCTAACTAAATTCCAGCACTAACTTATTTTCAAACAAAACGACCCCTTAATTCTTGTAACTAAACGGCCCCTAAGAAGAAGCAGCAGTAGCAAAACAAGAATCAGAATGGAACAGAATAAGCGTAAGTACGAAAATAACATTATCTTCTGCTAACCACTGGTACCATGTCACGCTTCTCTCTCCACGTGTCATCCGAAACTTCTATTGACATCAGATAGGCCCAATCCCCTTCATTTTCCCAGATTACCCTTTTTTATCTATTGTATTTCTCGTGTCAGCATCGAACTGCGTGCCACCCCATTGACATACTAGTTGCATATAATAGTAAAAATTAGTCTATTGCTATGTTGTTGGAAAGTTGACGAAAAGAAAGGAAGAGTTAGCTAGCCATGGATCACGCAGCGGATGCACACAGGACTGATTTGATGACCATAACAAGGTTCGTGTTGAATGAGCAGAGCAAATACCCTGAATCACGTGGTGACTTCACTATCTTGCTCAGTCACATTGTTCTTGGCTGCAAATTCGTCTGTACTGCTGTTAATAAGGTTAGATTTTTTTGTATTTATAAATATTGTGGTACAGATGACTGATATGGCTAACTATAACTAATTTGGGATCAAGGTGTAATTCATTGATTCATATAGCCAATCCCAATTGAAACATAGTTGACTGATATTGTTGTTGCTAACTTTATACATGTCTTTACTTGGATTGACTTTTTTTTTTCTTTGATTGACTTAGTGGGCGTTTGGACATAAGAAATGTGAAATTCCGGAAAAAAGTGAAAATGGTATTTGAAAATTGGAGTTGTGTTTGGACATGAATACAATTTGGAGCTGTTTTTTAATTTTTGTCACCGATTTGAAGTGAGAATTTTGAAAAATAACTTTTTGGAGTTTTTTAAATTTCCGAGAAATTCCGAAATTCAACTTCAAAGTGAAATTTGAAATTTTCATGGCCAAACACCGATTCCAAAGAAAGTGAAAAAAATTTATGGCCAAACGGGCCCTAAGATTCTTGCTTAATCAAATTGTTTTTAGCTAGAAATTTGAGTCATGATCAACTCCCTCATCCAATCTTCTATGCACACACGCTAGCCCGCAGGCACACACACTGCTGTTTTGTAAAGGCAATATGGTTTTTGAGTTTTATTATACGTATGATGGGTTGCCATCTTGCTTTAAAAAAGGATTTCTTTCTTATGCTATGCATTGAAAATATGTATTCTTGCTATCAAGAGATCTTTTTATTTTTTAAATTTTTATGGTAATCCAGGTATGGCCGTGATATTCACTTCCAGGTTATCTCGTCATTGTCTTTGAGTTTGGGGGTCAATATAAAATGGAAAAACTCTTAATTTGTGTGAACATAAATCTTAGAATTTTTTAAGTGCATGACCAAGAGTTGAGCTTTTCTTTGATAAAGTTGTTTTGCTTATAGCACTTAGTTGAATGGAGGAATGTCATTCTTCATTCTCTCTCCAACTGACAGCAGTTGGATAGGCCCAATAGCTGCCCAGTAGGCCCAATGGTTGAGGCTGAGGAAGCTTTACTGCAGTGACTCTTTCAGCATGCACTTCAAACTAGTTTTACATTGTTTTGTTCTATCTTTACTTTCATTATTGATGTGTTTACACTATTTATACATCTATTCAGGCAGGTTTGGCCAAACTCTTAGGGCTTGCTGGTGAGACTAATGTGCAGGCAAGTTGTTAGGAATGCGGCACTCATAGTGTTGAAGCGTTTAAGTCTTTGTTTCTTAACAGAATGTTACAATTTCTAATTGAAGGGTGAAGACCAAAAGAAACTGGATGTACTCTCAAATGAAGTTTTCATCAAGGCTCTTGTCAGCAGTGGCCGAACAGTAAGACCCAAGACCCTCATGTTTTAGTGTACTGTGATAAAATACGTAGTGGTGCTGATCTGAAAGATCTCAAAATTATACAGTGCATTCTTGTGTCTGAAGAAGACGAAGAAGCTACTTTTGTGGAGCCAACTAAGCGTGGAAAGTACGTATTATAGCTTTTCACAAGTTTATACTAAAGCTTTTTTATTTAGGTTATCATTAATATGATTGCATTTCATACAAATTACAATGTTAAAACAGGTACTGCGTAGTTTTTGATCCTCTGGATGGATCTTCCAACATTGATTGTGGTGTTTCAATCGGAACGGTATTATTCCACTTTGAACTATTAAATTTTCTTTCATAGGCTTTCAACTTGTATAATATTTACTTCTTACGTGATGGCGCAATGACAAAATGCATATGTTTTATCTAGATTTTTGGGATTTACATGATGAAAGATGCTCATGAACCAACACTAGATGATGTCTTGCAACCTGGAAAGAATATGTTAGCTGCTGGATATTGCATGTATGGAAGTTCTTGTACGGTACGGGAATTGCCTTTTATTGTAGTAGATTTGAGAGTTGTTGGATTCCATAAACAATAGATCTAGAAGTATACGAATTATTATATGAGCCTTATTGGGAACTGTTCTGAAGTATGAATTGCAATTACTGGTGATAATAATTTTTTCGGGCTCGGTTATTTGCAGCTTGTATTGAGCACTGGAAAAGGTGTTAATGGTTTTACACTTGACCCCTCTCTTGGCGAGTTCATCTTAACTCATCCAGATATCAAGGTAAAGTTGTCCTTCAGCTATTTACTTCTATTCAAGATGCAGACACATCTCCTTACCTACTGGCTTGGTTGCCACCCGTTTCTGGATCGTGTCATGAATACGCAAGATTGTCTTAGAACCTACAGTTGGATATAGTCCAGGGGGGTAAAGTTTGGTTGGAAACAATATTTTTAACCTTTAAATAATTTTAAAAGATTCTTTCATGATACCTTCAGTTTCAATAAATGTGTGTGAAATGTTCTATCAATCTCTTTCTGAATTTTGTTTAGGTTATTACTTAATTAGTTAATCATTTCGCAGATTTCTGATAATGTCTGTAGTCTTAATTTTAAAGTTGTAAAAACTGCTTGTTTAAACTATAGCTATCATATGAGGAGCTGACTTACAATAGTTGTATACTCATTTATATCATATTTAACGATGCTATTTTAAATCTTCTCTTAAACTTGTTTCTATTTGAGATCATTGAAAATTAGTAATCCTAAAATTTTCATGATAATTCTTAGGTATAGTATGACAATTATGTAATTACATCATAACAAAGCTATATATTAAAATTGGAAAAATAAGGTAAAATAGGCCAAGGGTGTTATTGGAAGCAAAGTTAGATTAAGCACTGTATATTCAAATCTTACTATAGTTGACCAAACAGACGAAAAGATTTGCAAATAATCGAGTGATTGTTATTGACTGTATTACAGTTCCCTTAATACAGTCTGTGATAACTTGTTGGTGAAACAAATATAATGGTTAAATATGTAACTTGGTAACAATCCTACACAGCATGCCATCGTTTTAGCATAAAACTTATCAAAACAAAAAATTATTTTAGCTTAAATAAGATTCTGTGTCCTTTTCTGACTCTGAAGTTACCTCTGCTTAAAGTTAAAATTCTCTTTCCTCAACTGCTATTTGATACCTTTAGTTCTTTAGTCTCATTTTCTCCACATCATTCATTCTACCGCTTGTCTGGATTTTGTATTGTTTTCAGAACATTCGAATTATAATCTTCCTATTTGCTTCTACTTTCTTTTATGTTATTTGGATTGATGTTGCATCTTTTCCATTTAGCAAGATCTTTATTTTGCTTCCTACTTGCAGATTCCTAAGAAAGGGAAGATTTATTCAGTGAATGAAGGAAATGCTAAGAACTGGGATGGTCCAACATCCAAGTATGTGTAATGAATTTAATGATCTACATTTTCCAGTTTCTATGATGTCTTACTTTTCTTCGAATTTCAGATATGTGGAGAACTGCAAGTTCCCCAAGGATGGTTCTTCACCCAAATCTTTAAGATATATTGGAAGGTACTGGAGCTATATAGTGTGAGACTTTAAGTGCTTAAATTGTTTAGCTTCTTACGTGTATTTTTGTGGGTTTTAACCACTGTGATTTCATTTCCTTCCATAAAAAAGTTGTAACTTCAACTTCATTGTTCAGGCATTGAATTAACTTTCTAAGATGTACCTAGAAATAGAGATGAAAAACTTCTGGTGTATTGTCAAATCACAGATATCAGAGTGTGTATGATCTTCACCAGACATCTTGTTTTAAAAGCACTTGAATTTTGTATGAACCAACTTATTTGTCCTGGCATCTTAATCGGGTGTCAACCATGAATGATTGCCATTTCGCTCGTCATGCTAGGCAATAGAATTGTGTTCGTCTGATTAATTAGAGAAGTAATGTGAAGCTGAGACTCTTAACATATATAGAAATCGCTGAAGCTGAGCTCCTCAGAACAAAAGCGATTACGATCTATCTATTTTTCTCGTAGACATGGCAAAAGTGGAAACCAAGCTTCCTATACTTTTAGCTTGAAGTCTGATAGCCTGAGTGGTGTCATCTATTGCTAAGATGAGTAGCATCTTAAGAATCATTATGACCATCTTACAGCTTTATAAGTCATCTACAGTTCACGCTTCAAAAGTTAAAGGTTCATAAGAAATGTGCAGACAGGGCTGAATATCTATCAAATACTTATAATCAAGCTCTTGACTGGTTTGGTTTGATTGGATGGGTTGGTTTAATCAAATGGCTCCTTATATTTTGAGTGAGACATGAATAGGTCTTGTGAATTCTGAAAATCGTCAATGGGTCTGATGTTGGAGCTTTTTTATTTTCAATTGTTAAGATGGATTGCTCCGTTGGGATTTGCATATTATTTTGCAGTTGTTCTTAATGGGCAGATGCAACAACTTTTGTTTCCATTAGACAAATCTGAGTAAATGAACTAATCATGTTCTGAGTGTGATCATAGATGTAAGTTAAATATAACCTGACATAAGTAGTTATTATCACCTCATTTTAAATGACATCTGACTGTTGTCTCGCAGCATGGTAGCTGATGTTCATCGAACATTACTCTATGGTGGTATTTTTTTGTACCCAGCTGATAAGAAAAGCCCGAACGGGAAGCTGCGGTAAGTTATGCACATCTTTTGAGTTACAAATGGAACTTCTCAACTATTATTATCTGAAAGACTGCAACTGAAACTGTATGAAACAGGGTTCTTTATGAAGTGTTTCCCATGTCATTCCTGATGGAACAAGCAGGAGGCCAGGCATTTACAGGAAAGCAGCGGGTATGATTTCTGCATATTTAGTTACACTATAATAGAAGACAGACTGCAAGTTTGCTTTGGTTCCGTTTTTAGTTCTTGTCAAAGAATTCTCCTAGGAAAAAGTGAAAAGTGTCACGGAGCTGGTATTCTTAGTCCAGTACTATTATACCTTTCTTCTTTTGGACTTGAGTTTAGTGCTCTAGATGTCAAATGTTGTTTACTTTTGTGAGTCAAGATTAAAGATCCCTGAAAAAGCATCGTCAAGGGCTTAGATGGTAATTGTTTTATATGGTCATCTTAAACAGATAAATGTAGAAAAAAGAACTATAATGTAATCAATGTATGTCCTTTTTAGACTACTAATATTACTTTTATGCAGGCACTCGACTTAGTTCCTAAGAAAATACATGAAAGAGCGCCGATTTTCCTTGGTAGTTATGATGATGTGGAGGAGATCAAAAGGCTTTATGCTGCTGAAGAGAAAAACTAATGCATGCACATTTACCTTATCTCACTTTACAACTCTTGCTGGTGCTGATTACTAATTTGTCAAAGTAGAGCAAATTGCTCGTTATAGTTCAAAATCATCAAGGATGATTGCAACTCTATGTTGCACAATAGAGTATAAGCTACTCTGCTAATAATACGTGCATATAAATGAGCTTGTGCAAGCTGCTACGTGTTTTTAATCTATTTGCCTATTGTCCCTTCATCAATGTGTGAAAAATTCAGGTCACGGGCGCAGTTTAGGTTGCTAAGTGAAAAATTGAAACAAGTTCAGGGTGCTGCACTGTAGAAAATAAACAAAGTTTTACTAATAGAACATTATTCTGTGGTGCAAGAAATTGTGTTCAAGGATTTTTCAAGATACAAAGGTGGTAGAACTTTGTCCAGGATGGTAGATTTTGAGGCCTCTATTACACATCTCTTCATGTTAGGCTAATAAATTAGTATATTATTTGTCCAGATTATTACTCCACTGAATCCTAGTAACCAATGGGAATGTGAATCAGACCCTTGTTTTTCATTTGCAGTATTCTCCTTTCCGTTTACAACTTGTTTGAATGGTTGTTACATGTTGTATTGTATCGTATTGTTACTTTAAATATAATGTTTTATTTTGATTGTTATTTAAATTTTATAGTATCGTATCGTTAAGTTCGTTGTTATGTAACGACAAAAAGTGTCACTTTATGGAACGGCCGATTTGGTATGGTCGCATCGTTTCCTTATTTTTCTCTCATCTTGCCTTTTCTTATTATTAAATAATTCTATTTTATCTTTTATCCTACTTTTATATAATAATTTTTCTCGTCCTTTATTTTTTCTTATTAATATTGCAAGTTTATTCTTCATATTGTTGTTGCATGGCATCATGAAACGATGACAAACAATACTATCTATACAAATATTATATACATCAAAACGATATAGTACGGTACAATACAATACATGACTACGATACATTATGAAATTGTACATGACAACCATCCAAATAAGATGTTACTCGTTCTAGCATTTAATATCTACGATAATACAAGGTTAAAACCCAAACTTTATTATTATGAATTTAAAGAAGGGAGAAGCTTATCAGGCCATGTTTGGCCCAAAAACTGTTATGTTGCAAAAATATCACGGGCTAGTCAGTTTTCGGACTGATAATTGAAAAATAGCCAGCGTTTGCAAAGTCATTGAAAAATAGCTACTATTTTGCTGCAACACGAAAAGTTCTAGCATAATATACTGGAGATTGGTGCACCTGTACATGAACTTCCAGCATATTATGCTGGAACTCCAGTACACGGAAAGTTTTAGCATAATATACTGAAGATTGGAGCACCTGTGTATGAACTTCCAACATATTATGCTTGACCAATATATTATGCTAGAACTCCAGTATATTATGTTGGAATATGTTTCGTATCTTGAACAGTGTTTTCGTTCAGATTTATCTTTACATGAAAAGTGGCTAAATTTTAATTATTTTTGAAAGTGCGGTTATTTTTAATTATCACTTGTAAATCTAGCTATGTTTGAATTTCACCCTGTTTGTTGTGATTAAAACAAAGAAAAATCACATTAGCACTCAGAAATGCGATAGAGTGGATGGGATTAAGGGTGTTTATTGGGCGGATCGGGCGGTTATTTATGCTTAATGATTTAGCTTATCGATTATCGGTTTATATATGTAGTAACCCGCTAGCCAATCGGACGGATTAGTATTGGAATAATGATAAGCGGGTGGTTTTCAGGCGGTTTATCGGTTAAACCAAATAGACAATAATAGAGAAGTAAAGAACTAGAAAATTTGTCAATTTTCCACTAAAATCATGTGCTAAATTATAAAGACAGGCGACGGCTTCTTTTTACCCCACTCTTTGATTAATTTTTGGCAATTACAACTAACTCAACCATAAGAAACTAAGCATTAATTCAACTAATCTGGTAAGTGCTGGTAACTGAAGTCTAATATGTCAAAAAGCTAGTTTGAATCAGTATCAACATTTGAACTCAACCTGTCTACAGATATTATCTGTCATTGTTGTGTCGTCTCCCTTTATCAAAAAACAAATAGAGGAGGAAGTCCTTGATATGTTTCTGCTATCTCTCTTTCCACTTAAACCAACTCTGAGGGAATATCATATTTAGCTTGCAAAGTCAAACTCATGTAATCAACTTGTTAACATAATTCTACTTGATTGATTTAGGAAGCTCGTGGCCCTCTTTTGGAATTATCTTCTTGCCTTCTTGATTAATAAGTTTAACCTCCTAAATGATCTTGCCTAATGCACGGTTTTAGAAGGGGCTGAGTTGAATTTGAAGTGAATTCAGAATCTATTCTATTTTTAGGCCAAAAATACATCACAATTGCTATTGAGATTTGATAAATTAGGGATTTAGATTTTAGGCCTCGTTTCAAAAATTACTTTATATGCATATGGGTAAAGGTATAAATATAAAAACTCTTAACGGAATTAACGGTTTATCCGATAAGGAAATTGAGTAATTCGTCCCTAAACTGTTAAGCCGCTACTTAAAAAATTTCAATCCGTTCACCCACCGTTACCCCGATAACGCGATACGCTAATAAGCCAATAAACATTTCTTCTATTCGGTTCACGGTTACGGTTCAATTTTGAACTGGCTAGACGAGATTCCTCTGTCCATAGCTTTCAGTTCCAGGAATAGCATTTATCCTTTTAATGTAATTTCTTGGTGCAAAACATCAATTATAATCAAGCATAAAAAAAAAGGAAATTATTATGTTTTGGTGTAAAGGTAAATTTTTACCCTTGGATACTGGGTGCTAACGATCAGTTATTCAAATATAGAAAAGGTCTTCCCTTTCCTCTATTAACGGTTCACCCTTTCCACCAAAAGAACAAGATTGACGAAAAAAGTTCCGCTTTTCATACTTCTCGACATGGCACATCTAACAAGTTTTCCCGTTAACTGCAAAAGAACAATCAATTACCATCTCCGAATTCAACAACCTCCATTTTCTCATATTCTTTATTTCTCCAAACTTCAAATTCACCTACACGCATTCCAAATTCTCAATGTACACAGAAATTCGTACAAACTGAGAACAAAAAAATGTCAAGCGACAGTGACGAAGATGAGCTGTTACAAATGGCATTACAGGAGCAAGCACAGGGCAAAAAACCGCCTGAGCAACCGCCAAAGCCAAATCCTACTAGCGGCAGAGGAGGTGCGACGCCGAACAGAAAAAGCACCAATGCCGTGCAGCAGAAGCAGAGAAAGGGAGTGGAGGAAGATGAAGATGATTCGGACTTAGAGATACTCAGCATTTCCTCTGGTGATGAGGTTCCTTCCTCTAAGGATCGTAAGGGCGTGTCGAAGAGAAGAGGTGCTGCAAATGGAGGAGGAAGATCAGTTGGAAAGGATGACGATGAACCATGGGAAGGCGGTGAACCTGATTGCTGGAAACGCGTGGATGAAGACGAGGTATCCTTACCTGCCTTATATATTTACGAGTCGTGTATCTAGAATTTAGAGTCAGTGGGCTTCGAATAGGTGTGGCAATATTTTAAAAATACATTTTACTAAGCACTGATGGTGTTTACATAGTCTGTTCACTTGTTGGGTAATTAAAGGTAAATATCTTGTTAAACATTAATTGATTCGATTAGTGGCGGATTCAGAGGTGAAGATATGGGTTCATGGGAACCGAGTAGCTTTTGCCCAGACCTTGTATATGTATTAAAAAATTCACCAAATTTTTATAAATATATATCAGTGAACCCAGTTGTTATTGTACATTAACTTGAGGTCGCTGTAAACCCATAAACTTTAAATCCTGGACCTGCCACTGAGACTGATAACTAACCTGCTATTACAGGTTAAATTCATTGACAGTATAAAAACATTCTTTACGCTGTCAATGTGTTGTGGGTATAATATTTGGTAGTAGCTTCGTAAGCTGATGCTGTGATTATGATTTCATGATGTTTTGTCAAAAAGCTGTGGATAGCTTAAACTTTTGTTTGATTTCTTTCCCCTTACGTGGGCAATTCTTGTGGTTTTAATACTGTTAGTTGATTTTACGATTGGTAGTCTCATTAATATTCTTTCTACGTACAGTCTTATTTGTTATGGAGGAAAAAGTTTTAAATTGGAACACCATTTTATGGATTATTTAGAGTGTTTGGTTCAGTGTAAAGTTGCAATACCATGATAATTATTCAAGGAGGAGGATTGGGTATGGCGATACTGTTTTGGTAATATTTTTGCATATTAAAGATTAACAACACTTTCTAAGTGTTTGTTGAAGCACGTGCTATGGAGTAAGAGTTGGAATATTCATAAAGGAAATGAGTTCAGTTGACAATATTTTCCTGAAAATATCTTTCTTAGCAAAAGTGACTTTGCTTTATTGGTGTGTACGTGTTAGAACTATAGTTGCTTATTTACTATAAGAGATTATTCTTTGCTTCGCATGCATTTGGGATTGTTCATCTGAGGAAGTCAGTTTTATTTTGTGAGCTCTTGTATATAAATTTCAAGTTACATTCATGTGGAGGTAGATAAATGGCTTCTTTATCTTTGTAAATCAGAATGTGTGCATGACATTTTTGCTTGGCCAGTACTGCTTAAAGCAGTCTTGAATGAATGCTGATCTTAAAGATCAAAACTTTTTTCAGCTAAGGCGTCATGTTAGGGAGATGAGGGAGACTAGAGCAGTTCCAGCCACTCAAATTAAGGCTGAGCAGGAGAAGATGGCATTGGCGAAGAAGGCACTTAACACTTTGCAGTCTTTCCCCCGTGGCATGGAATGCATAGACCCTCTAAGATTGGGGTACCTATTATCGTCTTACTTTATTTATGTATCTCAAACTGTTCACTGGTAATGTCTTGTGCTAACTGGGATGCTGCTTTGTACTGACAGGATAGTTGACAATAGAACATTAAGGATGATCAGTGAGCACTCATCAAGCTCCCCATCTGTAGGTGATAGGGATCATGTAGACGCCAAAACTCGCGGTATTTAATTTTTTCACCAAATTAGTTTATCATATTACAACTTTTTTATTCTCCTTATTCATTATAATCCCCCCGGGAAATATTCTTTTCATCAGCCTCTTTCAATAATATTTCGAATTGAATGTGCCATGCGATGATAATATGGAGATGAATCTGTATGACAACTTTCATTCATCTACACTTTGTTGGATGCTTCTGGATTCAAGTGTGGGGTACTTACTCTTAGTACTGTTGAGTGAACATTTTATTTGTTGCAGTATCTTTTAGGCCTGTACTTCTGCTCCCTCTTTAGTTCTCGTAGCTACACAAATAGCAGGATCTCTAACTCACATTGTAGGGCATGTGATATTTGGGCACCTAAGCAGACTTAAGACAAAAACATTTTATTCCTTATGTGGTGGATCCCTTTGGGAATGATATTCTACTATCCTACTGGGAAAGATCATATTGTGGTTGAGGAAAAAACATGGGGATGCTGCTATCAACAACATACCCAGTATTATGCCACACCGTGGGGTCTGGGGAGGGTAGTGTATACGCAGACCTTATCCCTACCTTGTGAGGATAGAGAGGCTGTTTCCAATAGACCCTCGGCTCAGGAAAGCATAAGCTCCACATTAATGAAAATATAGACAAGAAGGGACAGTACCAAAAAGCCATATAAAAGCAGAATAAAAATAACAAGACAGTAAGGTGATCACAATGAAAGAAAACAACGTTTAGGCATAAAAACCTACTACCAACAGAAAGCGGGACTGTGTGCCAGTATTACTGTTATGAACACTCTAGACTACCTACTCTACTACTCTAATCCTCGACCTCCATACCTTCCTATCAAGGGTTATGTCCTCCGTCAGCTGAAGTTGTGCCATGTCTTGCCTAATCACCTCTCCCCACCTCTTCTTTGGCCTACCTCTGCCTCTCCGTAGGCCCTCCATTGTCAACCTCTCACACCTCCTCACCGGGGCGTCTGTGCTCCTTCTCCTCACATGACCAAACCACCTAATCTGTGCTTCCTTGCTATGTGATCTCTAAATCTGTTTTCATTATTTTGCAGTGCACTTTGTATGTGCACTAATGTTTCATTGGATTACTAGACAAGCCTGCAGGAGGATTCCCGGATTATATTATTTGTCAAGTTTTGCTGCTGGCAATCACTTGGTGATGCATGCATCTCCTGAGAATATCATTGGTGATGGACAGAAACACAGCACGTTCACTAAAACTGTGCTTTGATGTTGACAGGACATATTTTAAAACAAAGCTGCCGAAACTATTCATAAATACTATACTCATATATGTTAAGTGATTTTTGTAATTTCTGTAAATCATGCATTTTATTTCTAAGAAGCATGCCAATGTCATTTCTCTCTTTTTGCTTAAAGCCCGAGGAATTTACAGGATCATTTTGATTAACAGTTTGATTAACTATTTTTTTTCTATTTTCATTTACTACTACAAGTTCCTTCTATAGTTTCTCTATCTCAGGCAAGTTATCAACTGAAATTTTTCACAAGACAGTGCGTCAATTTTGCAGAGAGGTTGAATTATTTTTCTGAGAAGTTTGACCCAAAGTTGTTTCTATCCCGAATCCACCAAGACACTAGTGCAGCAGACTTAGAGGCAGGTGCTCTTTCTTTGAAGACTGATCTTAAAGGACGTATGCAACAGAAAAAACAATTGGTCAAAGAAAATTTTGATTGCTTTGTGTCTTGCAAAACAACGATTGACGGTGAGCTTCACATCTCGTTTGATAGGAAGTTTTCGCCTTACTTTGATTTACCATAGGAAGATCTAATCTGGGCTGATGTTTTTGCTATAGATATTGAATCGAAGTTGAGACGCATTGAGGAAGACCCTGAAGGTTCTGGAACTTCTCACTTATTTAATTGTATGCAAGGAGTCAATTCAATTGCCAACCGTGCTTTTGAGTCACTATTTGAAAGACAGGTAAATAGGATGTGATACTGTATTTTTCAGAACCATTTAATGAAGTTGATTATTGTAGGTGTGGGTGTTTTGCCTCTTCTTTTTTTTTTAGTATATAACAAGCAGAAGCATTTCCGTGTAGGCTCAAGCTGAGAAGATAAGAGCTGTTCAAGGAATGCTTCAGAGGTTCCGAACATTATTTAACTTACCCAGTACCATTCGTGAGAGCATTAGTAAGGGTGAATACGACCTGGCAGTCAGGGAGTACAGGAAAGCAAAGTCAATTGTTCTGCCTTCTCATGTAAGTGAAGGCTAAAATATTCTGTGACTTTTACACTTGCCCGTATTGGATTGTACTTTCTGTTTGAAACTGTTGAAACCAATCTAAATCCTGCAAAACAAGTACACCAGCACAAGATAATGCAGAAGTTTATTGCATCTATACATTTTCATGTCTCTCTGTGTGTGAGGCCCTATGTTTCCCTGTCTTAGCGATCAATTAATCCAAGATACCTTGTGGTCATGAATAACATAGGATACTCCAGGCTAGTACATGGCTGTTGGCAATGCCTAACTCTAGTAATTATGGGAAGAAAAATCTTATATAAAAATTAACTATAGAGTTTCGATATACATTTCACCGAGGCCCTTCCTACGACGTACATTTAAGCAAATGCTTACTCTTAACAATGTTTTATACTGAGAAATAATGCTTATTCTTTGTTTAACGCGTTTATGTTCACCTTAATATAAAGGAATAGGAACATCCTAGTGCCTTGTTTAATGATTCCATATTTACTAAAAGAAATATTTTAAGACCTCCCTTGTTTCTGGCTAGTGCAGGTTGTTTATGCTCGTTGAAATGTAGATTCTTTGGGTAGGCATCTTTCATCACATGCGGAAAAAACACTTGATAGAGTTTCATGCCGTTGATGTCTTTAGTTTGATTTATTATTAGACATTCCTCTTGACTTTTATATGATGCTTGACACCTTGAGGTTATCTTCTGATTATTATTTATGCTTCTCTGTTTTGTTTTTTACTTCTTTTCATATAGATTCTTTTTTTTGTTGTTATTTTTGTCATCATTATCCAAAGCTTTTGCTTTTGTTTTAGTCACTATTATTTCATTTATTTTCTTCAGGTGGGAATTTTGAAGCGTGTCCTTGAGGAGGTTGAAAAAGTTATGCAAGAGTTTAAACGCATGCTTTACAAGTCTCTGGAAGATCCTCATATTGACCAGACAAATGTAAGTCATCCTTCAGTTAGTTTACCAACTTGAGCTTATCTTTTTGAATGGTAGAAGATATGGCAAGTGTAGGATGGCATCACGGTGGACTGTTGGTTCTCTAAAAGTCTCCATAAGGAGCTGCGTCAATAATGCAGTATAATCTGAAATAGTCAAAGGACTGAAGATCTCAGCTCTGTCGTGTCTCTGGATTTAAAGCCATAAATATAGCCCTCGTTTTTCAATACGTTTTTACAAATGCTCGGTAGTCCTTACAACTGGTTTTGCTTCCCTCCCATAACACTTCCAAATCTGCTTTGATAACCAGTGAGCAGTTTTGACCATTCTTTTTTACAACTATTTTTCTTATTCATTTGAGAGTAACATTTATCTGGAGGGATACAAATTGCCCTGCTGAACTTGTAATTCGAAACATAACTTGAGAAGCTACTATTTGATTGTTGAGATCAGGTTGTAGATCCACCACAGAATGATGGCCTTGTGTTACCGTCGACTTAGGACAAGAGTGATCTGTGATAGGAGTACCTTACCTTTGCTAGAGGAAGAATATGTCTGTCAAACCAGTTCCATATGTAAAAGAGGAAGAATATATCTGTAAAACGAGTTCCATATGTTCTTATCCATATATTAGCTTCTTCCACCCCACCTAATTCGTTGTGCTTGATTGGGATGCTACTATATCAAGTGGATTATACTTGATCAAAGAGCTCGAACTTGTACATCTCTTGTTCACTTGACTTGTAGCAGCTATTGTCTTTCTGCTACTCCCACTGTAGATAAATCTTTTTTTTTTTGCTTCTGCTTCTAATTTACCTATTGGTGAAAATGCCTCAAATATATTCTTGCTAGGTTATCTAATTTCAGATTGTTTAGGGAATTTGTTTCTTTTCTGCAGGGAATGAATTGGTATTTGCCTTTCTAAAAACTTGTTGTGAATTTATAATGGGCTTCTTTCCAAATACTTGATATTACCATTGTCCTCGAAAATGATAGATTTTCTTACATAATTGCTTGATTTTGCAGTTTTCATCTCCATTTGGGCTTGACTTACATACCTTGGCATTGGGTGCAACCTTTTAAATGCTGACAATTTTACTTACCTATTAGTTTTTAGAAAGTTCTGGGGTTTGTCAAACTTTACATTTTTTCTCATGTGGTATCCCGTAATGCTTCTTGTAGCTTGAAAATATAGTGAGACTCTTGTTGGAGTTGGAACCTGAATCAGATCCTGTATGGCACTACTTGAATATACAGGTGAAGCATCTAAATCCAATATTATCCTTTTTGATTACATATAATGGTGTTATGCTTAGGGTGGACCAGTTGGAACATCAGTACTTATAGATTTGTGCTCTTTGATCTCTCTCCACTGAAATTCTATGTTTTTCATGTTTGAGAAATTTGGCTTTTCAAGTTCATTGCTTAATTCTTATAGAAAAAGGAAATGCAGGGTAGATCATGAAAACCCTCTTCTCTTCCTAAATAAGAATGATTGGCATTTTTCTTTCCTCCTTTACCACAATGTAAGAGTATCTTCCCTTATGGACGTGGTAAATATTGTCCAGCTTTATGAATAGCACTTCATTCTGATTTATCCACTAGGGAAAAAGTGTGGACATAATTCTACTATTTCACAGAACCACAGAATTCGAGGCTTGCTTGAGAAATGCTCTTTAGATCATGAAGCAAGGATGGAGAATTTACAGAATGAGATGAGAGCAAGAGCTTTATCTGATGCAAAATGGAGGCAAATTCAGCAAGATCTGAACCATTCTGTAAGTATGATTGCCTGTTATCAGAAAGCCATTGATAATTAAATTCAACTCAGATTAATGTTTCTTATTACATGTTACAAATGATGATCAGTCAGACATTGACTACTCTGTATCTCCTGGTGATTTGCAACCATTAGAGATGATCGGTGAACAAGGGGATGCTCTTAGAGGAAGATATATACGTAGGTTGACTGCTGTTATAATTCATCATGTGCCTGCCTTCTGGAAAGTTTCCGTTTCGGTTTTCAGTGGGAAATTCGCAAAGGTAATGAGACTCTCCTACCCATTGTACTCTATTCATCAGGTTAGTCCAAATAGTCTAAGGATAAGATTAAGATATCCTCTGTCATCTACCAAGTCAGTGAGGACCAGATAGCTTTCGTGGAGTAAATATGATGCATTGATGCACTTTTGGAGTAAAGTTGCTGAATTAGTACTTTCCATATGTAGTCGATCTCACTTTCTTTCTTCCCTTGAATTTGTTCTCACAAAATCCATTACTAGCGTCAATTTTGGATCACATTACTCTGACTAGCTTGTTTACACATTACTCTGACTAGTTTGCTAAATTGGACATATTTCTCATTCTTTCATCTTGTCCAATTTTAATTAGATTGGTTGATTTGCAAGTTTCTAGGAGAACTCTAATTCTCGAGAGCATGCAAAATCGTTGAAGATTGAAAAGTCTAAATGGTTTTATAATGTAAATTTTTAAGTTTAGATTTGTTTCTTTAAGATAGACACTGATTATTTTCTTTTACTTGGAGGTTTGGACCTCAAATGCTGGGTTGCTTTGCAGTATGAAGCGAGCATGATACAATAGCTGAAATCTGATGCTCCATTGCCAGACTGAATTTTGATTGTGTCCAGCTGTGACAGCCCTCTAACTATTCCTTTTGATTATAATTTCTCTGTCATTGTTTTTGTAGCGTTTGGTAATTTCAAGTGGTATATTTCTGGGAATAGGTCAAGATGATTACCATTTGTTTCTCGTACTAGAGAAATTTGTTGCTTCTCCAATTTTTGGGGGATGTGCATCAGAGTTGCAGTCTTTCTTATTAGTAAAATGTATTATTTGCTTCCATTTGCTTGTTCTCTGAGTTCTTTTTCTTGTAAATAGACTTCCCAAGTGTCTTCTGATTCAAATGTCAACGTCTCTGCAAAGAGAACTGAAGAAAAAGTAGGAGACGGAAAGTACTCAAGTCATTCTCTTGATGAAGTTGCTGGAATGCTGCAGAGTACTTTATCAGCTTATGAATCCGAGGTAAATGCTTCCTCTTGATGGCAGGAGAGTAAGTTGCCGAGGGTTATGCTTAGTTTTAGACACATGTGCGCCTAGTTTTTTCCCTTTTCTGGCTGTTGATAGAGTAAGCTGTTTTTGACACTACCACTTTGGTTTATTATTTTTCAATTGTGAGGCCAGCTAATGTTGGTCTTTATCTTCTATCTTTTGTATTACTCTGTTGAGACAACGCCCTTCCAGGGTAGGGGTAAGGCTTGTACCTCTTACCCTCCCCAGACCCCACTTATGGGAAATTACTAGGCTTGTTGTTGTTTTTGTTGAGACAACAGCACCATTATTGCCACACAACAAATTTAACCACTGCCTAATTCAGAGCAGATTCCTGGTATCATAGTCCAGATTAAAAGGGACTAGCTTAGACCTCATCGAAAGAAGACAAACAGGTAGTTAGAAATGACTTTCCCGCAAAATATGAAATCTCAAGAAAAAAGATCCTCTGGTTTATGGCATACGTTTATAGACAACTTAAGCTCTTTTATGTTTTTAAGCGGAATGTAGCAAATGTCTTATGTGAATCTCTATATCCATCCCTCGCTAGTTTGGGCCCTTTGATTTTTATACTGGTAAATATGTCATTTAAGGCAAACTAAGAGTTCTTTACCTAAATCTCACACTTATCGATGTACTGATATATAAGTCTCTTACCATTTCTTCGGACAATATCAGACCTAATGCAAATGTGACAGCAACAATAACTAAGCATTAGTCCCAACTAGTTGCTAAACCTATATAGATTCGTCGCTTCTATTGTGTTATATGTTCTTAGCGAAGTCTTCACTTGTATGTCTGTTGAGACAGCTTTCATCCATATGATTTTAGGTCTATCCCATATCTTTTAACGTATTCAATCATCATATCGCCACACTTACAAACCAGTGGATTCGGAGGCTTACATAGAACATAGCAAAACCATTTCAAGTGAGCTTCTCTTATTGTATCCTCTATGTATGCTACTTGCCTCTCTCTACTTACAACAACAACAATAACAACAACAACCCAGTAAAATCCAAGAAGATAATAACATACCCAGTATAATCCCACTAGTGGGATCTGGGGAGGGTAGTGTGCATGTAGACACTTACCCCTATCCTGTGGAGGTAGAGAAGCTGTTTCCGAAGACCTTCGGCTCAAGAACAAATGAAAAGGAGTAGTAGCAAAACATAGTAATAACAACAATATAATAAGATAACTGAAGCGAAAGAAATAACAGGTAGTAATATAACTCTACGAACAAAAATACAAGACTAATACTAATGCAACCGGTATGGTAAAGAAATACACTTAACTACCCATTAACCTTCTACCCTAATCCTTGACCTCCACACTCTCTTATTAAAGGTCATGTCCTCAGTAAGCTAAAATTGCGACATGTCCTGCCTAATCAAATCACCTTAATACTTCTTACACCTACCTCTGCCTCTCCTCATGCCCACCAAAGTCACTCTCTCACACCTCCTCATGGGGGAATCTGCACCTCTCCTCTTCACATGCCCGTACCATCTTAACCTCACTTCTCGCATCTTGTCTTCCACGGGGGCCACTCTCGCCTTGTCCCGAATAACTTCATTCCTAATCTTATATCTTCTAGTACGCCCCCACATTCATCTCACCATCCTCATTTCTGCTTCTTTTATCTTCTGGACATGAGAGTTTTTAACTGGCCAAAACTCTGCCCCATATAACATAGTCGGTCGAACCACCACTTGTAGAACTTACCTTTAAATTTGGGCGACACATTCTTATCACATAAAACACCGGATGCGAGCCTCCATTTCATCCACCTCGCTCCAATACGATGTGTGACATCCTCATCAATCTCCCATTACCTTGAATTACTGAATCGAGGTATTTGAAAACTTCCTTTCTTGGGGAGGACTTGAGTGTCAAGCGTCTCTACCATGTCTGTATCATGATTTCCGTTACTGAACTTATACTTCAAGTATTCTGTTTTAATCCTGCTCGATTTGAAACCTTTTGACTCCAGGGTCTGTCTTCACACCTCCGGCCTCTACTTGATGTGGTCATTGCTAATCTTCTCCAATCTTGTATGATTTTATTTTTATCTAAAAACTGCATTTTCACAACACTCATCTAGTGGACAGATTGGTCTTAGAGCCCAGACATTCACTTCAATGTATATTGCTGGTCTTTTGCTTTACTCTTTTTAGGCATCTTCCTACAGCAGGATTCGGCACTCCATTTCAAATATTCTATCTTAGTTCTATATGTTACATCCTCATCTATCATTTCCATTCTCCTAGAAATTGATTCTAGATATCTGAATTGTGTGTGTTTAGGCTCCAATAATTCCATCCAATCTCACTTCACCCTCATTCTTATGCAGGTTGAACTTGCAATGAATGTATTATGTCTTTGCTTCTACTATTCTAAACCCTTCTAGACTTCTTTCTTTTGACTTCCCTACTAAGTTGGTCAATTAAAATAATATCATTGACAAATAGTATGCTCCATAGAATGTAATCCCAATTACTATTAATTAGCTCATGTAGGATAAACAAGCAAATTCTTAAGGCAATTCCTTGGTTTACTCCCAGTCTCTGTATGTCCTCTCTCACTGCTCTTAAATTTGTGACTTTTCATTAATATTTATCTTTGATGGAATTTATATTTGTATGGACTCTTTTTCATGCTAAGCACCTATTCTTCTTTCATTGTTCTCAAATTTGTGACCTTTCATTCAGCTTCATCTATGATGATGTTTTATATATTTGATATGGTTTCCTCTCATGCCGAGCACCTATCAAAGAATTTTCGTGCTGCTCTATTGTATGCTTTCTCTTGATAAATAAATATCATGTGAAGATCCTTCTTCCTCTTGTTATAAGTTCTTCTTAGCAAAAATATAACCTCAGCTGTAGTTTTACTAGGCATAAGCCACACTTGTCTCTATCACCCTTATCTATGCCCTATAGTTCTTTCCCACATTTCAACCTATGGTTCATAACTTTAACCACAATAGTATGTTGCAATCTTTAATTTCTCCTTTGTTCTTATCTATTAAAATCAAGATGCTCTTTCTTCACTCGTTTGACATCTTTTCACTCCATAATATGACTTGGTTAGGCATACTACTGCGCTCTCTCCTGGCCATCTCCATACTTCTATAGGGGTACCATCTAGACCATGGGATCTTTTAACCATCATATTTGTCGTGACATCCCTCTTTTTCTTTAAAGAGGCATAATCATATGAATCTAGCTAAGGCTTCTGTCTGTCCTGGTCATATAATAATCATATGAATGTAGCTAAGGCTTCCGTTATGTCAAAACTTGTTAGGACATAGACATTCTTGGTTTAAGTTTTACCTCTCTTCTATCTCTCTGATGCTAGTTTATATATCTTATGTTTTCAATTTTTGGCAAATGCGTAGCAAGTTGAAACTAGTTTTGTTGCACTAACCTTAACTTTTTCTTACACCAAACTTAGTCACCTCTTGTAATTTCCATTCCACCTTGTATAGTTCTTTTAGTCCACCAGTTTTTAGTCTGTTTAGCTGTCACTCGCTTTGAAATAGATTTGGTTCTTTTTCTAGGAGATTGGATTTAAGCTTTTGTAATTTAATGTGTATTCATGCTTCTTCCTAATGCATTTCATACAATGTTGAAATTAATCTCACAGGTTCAGAACACATTTCGAGATCTTGAAGAATCAAATATTCTTTGCCCATACATGAATGATGCTATAAAAGAGATATCTAAAGCATGCCAAGCTTTTGAAGCCAAAGAATCAGCGCCTCCAGTTGCTGGTACGTAATTTTCCAGGTTGACGTACGCTGATGTCTGTGAAATGTTTCTGAGTGATTTCTCCTATGATTAACAGTTACAGCATTGCGCGCCCTTCAGTCTGAGGTCACAAAAGTTTATATATTGAGGCTCTGTTCTTGGATGCGGACTACAACTGAGAAGATATCAACAGATGAATCCTGGGTCCCAGTATCTATTTTAGAAAGGAACAGATCTCCATATACAATTTCTTCCTTGCCTCTGGCTTTCCGTTCAGTTATCACATTTGCAATGGATCAGATCAATTTGTAAGTTAAAGATGTCACAAAATGCTGTATGTACATTTATGCATAACTATACATATGAGTAATTCTCCTGCTACGTACCGCAGAAAGCTGAAGGGTCTTCCCTAGCTGGCTTCTTTTCAATATGCAAAACAGTTGTTCAATTGCCTTTGATATTTGTCAGGAAGTCATTTAGCTCCAATTTATTTTATAATTCATATATGTGCATCCAAAAGTATATGTTTGCGAAGCTATCAAGAGTGATTCAGATATACATGGGCTCGCTCATCAGTATAAACCGAAAATTATATGTTAAAAGTAGATTCTTGTGTTTCCTCAGTGCTGTTGACACACACTCGTGTCCATGTTCTGCTGAATAGAGGGGAATTTTATTTGATTTGAATTATACCATGGTTTACTGATGCTTACTATAATGAGTTATGCTTATTGATACCATTAATTATTAAGACAACTCCTCCTTAAAGGTTTTATAAGTTACAAACAATTGATTGAGCACACATAATTTCTTGTTAGCAAAGAAGTAGCGCTTCTTGTCTTCTTAACTCTTTAAGTTGTTTGGGCATTGTAATATAGGCCTATAGGAAACAACTTGAAATTGTTACTTGGAGTGAATTTTGAAAATATCGGAACTTTTGGTCAGTTATTATACACATTTTGTGCAATCCTTTTCCGTCCAGAATGATTCAGTCTTTGCGGAATGAGGCTACGAAGTCAGAGGACATATTCACGCAGCTTCAAGAAATTCAGGAATCTGTTAGACTTGCCTTTTTGAACTGTTTGCTTAATTTTGCTGGTATGTAAAGCAGTTGATACCTCAGCATTTCAGTGCTGATAGTATTTGGAGTATAATACAAATTTTTGCACTCTGATTAGGCCAGCTGGGGCACATTGGCAATCAGCTTATAGATGAATATAACGGAGAAAGTTTACATTTTCAAAACGGACATGTTGAACCAGAAGAAAAATCATCGGATCCTCTTCCTGGAAGTATTATTGATCCACATCGACAATTGCTGATGGTCGTAAGTAATATTGGGTATCTCAAAGATGAACTTTCTCATGAATTGTACAGCAAGTACAGACGAACTTGGCAGCAGCCTAGGTATAAAAATAGCTCTCTAGTACTCTATTGCCTGTAAATCAAGCTAAAACAGCGTAGGTACAAAAATAGCTCTCTAGTACTCTATAGCTTGTAAATCAAGCTAAACCAGTACAAGTAACTCTCTAGTAATGTATAGCTTGTCTATCTTTTTTATGATTTGTTTTGAATATAATGTCAGAAGCATTGGGAAAAATGTACTCAGTAGAAGTTGACAGGACTAAGGGTACTTCGTTATATCAGTGTGTTGCAGAACTACATCCCAAGTTGTTTGCCTAAAGAGTGGCAATTCAATGTGCAACAGGAGTTTGTACGTTTTTTCAACCACTGCAATTGCATAACCATGGGAACAAATTTTCTCATTTACGTCTCTCTTAACTTTTTAAATGGAAAAGTTTTCGCCCAGGAATTTGAAAGCTGTCTTTGAACAAAGGACTGATGTGTTATTAGGACCTAAAATCTTCTCTTTAGTAGTTCTTTTCGGCAGTCGTCTTGTCTTTAGAGACTTTCACAAGATAATATTTTGTCGAGCTACCTAACATTTAAATTAAAATCATACGATCTAGTGTTGTTAAAGGCCCACCTGAAATGCACTTCAGTCGTGAGGGTTAGTGTAATGCAGGCTGGGCACTTCATCTTGCTTAGGAAATGCTTTAGTACAGGCGCCGGACGTACTCAACATTCGTGGGCACTTTCTTAAATAGAAAAACACTAAACAATAAAATGGAAATAATAAAGTAATGTACTGATTGTTAAGGATATATCGTGGGTGATTATTTAGTGGTTAGAATAGGAAATTAGTAAACAAAAACTAGTCTCTAATCTGAATTGGGAAATCTATATCAGAAATTTAAATGATTTCTGAAATTGATTGACATGGTTTTCTTGATATGTTCCAATTTATTAAGGTTGTTCAACAGAATTATTTGTATTCGTAGTTATTTTGTCTTGCATCACATATTTATATATATTTTTTTAGTTGTCCATTATGTTTTTTGCTTACTTTAGCATTCACTTTGTACTTAAAGCCTTAGAAGACACTTGGCGCTTTTCTACGTTTTTTTCCTTTGCTGAAGTTGATACTGAAGTGCTATGCTACCTTAGGGGTAAGGATGAAGAGGATGGTGATATGCAAGATCTGATCACGTCTTTCTCTGGGCTCGAAGAGAATGTGCTTGAGCAGTATACTTTGGCGAAGGTATGAGTGATTCATATCTTCAGCAGGCCAAAAGCTGTTATATACGCACTAAGATCCATAAGTATGTGTGTAATGTTGGCACTACTTCATCTACAATAGACATCCTTCTATTTTGTTTCACCTTTTTTCTTAAAAGATGTGCATGACAGGCTACATTAACTCCCAGTATACTTTGTGCTTGATACTGGTGGACTACATTTTTCTAAAAGAACAGACGGTTGACTCTTAGATTTGCTTTATCTCTGAATGGAGGATCACTAATTATACTATTCTTGGAAATATTGTCAGACAAATTTGATTAGAACAGCTGCTGTAAACTATTTGTTGGAGGGTAGTATACAATGGGGTGCTGCACCAGCAGTTAAGGTGATAACTCTATCTCATTTTAGCCTTCTATAACAGAAAACGTTTTCCACTTGGAATGATAGCACAATTGCCTGTGTTGCAGGGGGTGCGAGATGCTGCTGTGGAATTGCTGCACACTTTAGTTGCTGTACATGCAGAGGTTAATTCTCCAGTGCTTTTCAGGAGATATTGTTGCTTGCTCATTTATTTTTGGTGGATGGAGGATATAATTGATTTATCTGGTGCAGAGATACATGTTTTAAACCTCAAAACTCTTATCTTGCACTGTGGCCTTCTTATCAAAACTGCTCTCCAGCATTTCTTAGTCTAACTTCTTTGTTTTTTCTCTTACAGGTCTTTGCCGGTTGTAAGCCTCTGCTGGATAAGACACTTGGTATTCTTGTTGAAGGCCTAATAGACACTTTCCTAAGCCTTTTCCATGAAAATCAAGACAAAGATTTTATAGTATTAGACGTGAATGGCTTTTGTCAGCTTATGCTTGAGGTCAGTTAAACTGCTAGTGCTTCCGGGAATCACTTTGCTACTGTTAGACAGCTTCCTTTTGGATGTGTAAATACAAATTGGTTCTTTCCTTTTGTTTCTTTGAGTGCTTTTATATTGCTTAAGGTTTTATGCTGTTTGCGACAAGTAGAAGCAGATAATACTTAAAACAAGAACGCAGAGAGTGGGATTTAGATTCGCGTTCTTGCATTCTTTTATATAGATAATTTTTATGGACTACCAAAAGTTGATAGAATAAAACAGGAAACTGAAATGGAGAGTATGCTCTCCCGTGACTGATAGTCTGTATTGCTTAATCTTGCAGCTTGATTATTTTGAGACCATATTGAACCCTTATTTTACACATGAAGCAAGGGAGTCCCTGAAAACTTTACAAGGGGCCCTCTTAGAGAAAGCGACTGAGAGTGTCACAGAGACTATTGAGACTCCAAGTCATAGCCGTCGGCCAACACGTGGAAGTGATGATGTGCTTCAGGATGAAAGGCAGCAAGGGGCGTCTGTATCACCTGATGACCTGATTGTATGAAATACTTTCTCCCTATCGACTTTTTTCCAGATTTTGGGACATGTCTTTTCTCTATGCAATCTGCTTAGACATAATTAGACATGCTATCACATGGTTCAGTCCAGCCAGCAAATTTGCTGTTGGCAATGATATTTTCCTTGCACCAAAAGTTAACTAGTATAGACATCATCATTAAAGTGTTTAGCCACCCTTCCTTACATACCTTTGAATTGTTGGCAATTTCACAGGCTCTTGCGCAGCAGTATAGTTCTGAGCTACTTCAATCTGAACTTGAGAGGACCCGAATCAATACGGCATGCTTTGTGGAGTCAATACCTCTGGACTCTGTCCCAGAATCAGCAAAAGCAGCTTATGCTTCTTTTAGAGGATCAATGGATTCTCCTGGTAGAGATTTTAGAGGATCTCAAAATATTGGACGTGCAAGCTTCTCCAAGCATAGACGTCGATAAATTATAGGTCTATTTTATTTTCTCAAGGTATTTCCTCCATAATGCTTGTGGCTTTGTAGTATATTAAATTTACATTCTTTTCGTGGATGAGAGACATTTTGCTGATAATTTAACAATAATCACAAGCCTTATTTTAATTTCAATTTTGCTGATAATGAAACCATAATCACAAACCTCATTATAATTCATTCATGTTTCCGGGATGAGTTAGTTTTAAGTATCAAGCGTTTTCAAGTGTTCCAATTTTCGCCACAGTGGGGAAGCCTCTTATTGAGATATGAAACACAAAGACCACAAGTGATTTTACAATAGGTGTATCCTGCAAGTTGTTTGTTTTATCCAAATTTTACTTGGGCCATAGTATTGTATGGCTTCCAACTTCGTTGACCTTGTAGAAGTCAGCTTCAGCTCGCTCTTATTTAAGACAATCGTGTTGGAGAAAGGATTGATCTTCATTAAATCAGCAGAATAACGGTGAGAAAGCAAGGAATTTCTCTTTGGAAAATATGCTGTTTGGAAAAGCCAATTCAGTTTCTGCATTTTCTTGCTAGAAAATTGTGGTGATAAGTGGGGAATTACTTGCAGTTTCTTGTTTCATCATCCAGTTCATGCAATGGTGCATCCTTTTTAAAGTTAGTGATGGTATTGAAGGTTCTATCTTACGTGCAATATTTTAGCAAACAGTAGGTCTGGATTTGCGCAATTTTTGAGTTTCATTTTTTCATAATCACTATGTTTAGCATTTAGAAAAAAAGAAATGTACCCAGAAGAAGTGTATCATAATTTTATGAAGCTACTTCTTGTTCTATTAATTCAATAAAGTTATTTCTTCGCGTTGGGCTGAAAATTTGGAAGTTTATACAAAGCACCTGAGGATCTTATATATCTTTTAGCTCATAGGGGAACGAGGATTTTCTATCCTCTCCGGACCCTAAGTTTGAAAGAAAAAAATTGCAGAAATATGACACTTTTTAGGGTGGTTTTTATCTTGACCCTCGCTTGTCCCATAGGCAGAACTTCAAGGTCAAAAGTTAAAAGTGTTGTCTATGGGACAAGCGAGGGGTAACACTCGTTAAACATAAAATTCTGGTCATGAGACAAGCGGAGACAAATTCAAGACTATCCACTTTAAGGGCTATATATGTACTTCATCCACACTACAAATGCATGGCGTTCCATAAACCATTACTATTCATGATTTGGGGTTTTAGAAATACCAACGGGCAGTAGTTGGTCATTAGATCACTAAGATTTGAATTTGTACGCTACAATTTGAATCCTGACATGTTGATTATTGAATTGCCAGCTGAAGGACGAATAGTTTGATATTTATGAGCAAACCAAGCGAACAAAATAAAAGTCATAGCTTACAGACAAAAACCTGATCCAATTGTGGGTTTATCCTCTCTTATATCACACTGAAATGGACATGACTAAAATCAGATAATAAAATAAGAGGAAGTGGACTTGAGAGTTACATTAGTCATATGTCCACAAAGCCTTTCCTTTTTCCTTTCTCTTCTTTTTCCCAATTGCAGTTTGTCATTTGAAGCCAACATGAGCTTTTTGCAACGTCCCTTTTACGCACAGCTGCTAAATGCGGTCTTTTTCATGTGCTTTTCTTTTGGTCCATTTCTTATGGGCCCAGTAATAGTGACATTTAACATGCACCTTCATTTTCACGGGCCTTACTTTTCAACTTATTACCCACTTGTAATTTATGCTCGTTTCCCTTCCTTTTTGGGCAAAGGGGATTGATTTTCCTTCTTTCATTCTTCTTTTTCGTTTTTCTATTTTTTTTTTTTGTGCCTAAAACGAAATTGGCATTTCAAAGAAAGATCATCCTTATCAAGTGAAATCCTGAAATTGCATTATCTTTTGTAGGTTATAAGGGAATTCTGGAACAACAATAAAGTTGTTTTTGTATGATCAACAGGTCACAGGTTAGCCGTTAATGCTAGCGTTAGAGTAGGCTCGTACATCACACCCCTTGAAATGCGGTTTTCTTTCAAACATGCATGAACGCGAGATGCTTTGTGTATCGAACTATTCTTTTTTTTCTTTCTTGCAGGTTAATAAATTGGCATAATCTTGAACAAAACTTTAAGAATGTATTCCTCTAATGGCTGGCCTGCAGCTTGCTTTTCAATTTTTATACAGTAATTAATTTTATTAGATATTGGCATCTCTTTTTTCCCCCTTTTACTTGTAACTGCATAGGAAAATTTGTGTAAGGCCATAAGGGGACGGGCTATATCACCAAAATGAGAAAAAGGTAAAACTTTTCCAGGAAGATTTTGGTCACTCTTCCACGCCTTTCAAGCAGCCAAAGACATTTTCCATCCCGCTGCCTATTCATTAAAAAAAAAAAAAAAAAAAAAAAGATCCAATAATAT
>MCJB01013814.1:0-33149 GCA_002018475.1 Nicotiana obtusifolia | reverse complement strand
GGGGGGGGGGGGGTGCTCGGTCGCCGATGACTTTAAGGTCGAAAAGCCCTCGTCGGTGCAGGGCCGATGTGAAGCGGCATCTTGGTATATTTGCTCCATCACTGAAGACGTCCTTCCTGTGGTTCAAATGGACTGCGGCTGGGCAGATAAGGACGTAGTTGTACCTAGGCCCAGGGACGCTATTACTACCCATGTGGAGGGGTATCTGAGTGTTTACACTTATCCCTTCACATTTGGCCCGGTGGACCCGATTATTCTGGACTTCTACAAGAGGTATGAAGTGTACCTCGGGCAGATCCACCCGTCGCTGTGGAGGATCATAATCCTTCTTCGATATTTCGTGAACAAGATCGAATCTCGTCGGTTCACCATCGATCACCTTCTTCGCCTATACAGTCCTCGAATCTTCTGAGGGGGACTGATAAAGCTCACATGCCGGGCTAGCAAAGCCCCAATCTCGAGCATCGAGATCCAGGCTGCCAAGGACGCTTTTTTCGGGTGAGGACCTCAGACTTGATCCTTTCCGAGCTGATGCCATTCCCCGAAAAATGGAATGTATCACGTAAGCACAATTTTCCTTTAAATGTCGATTTTACGGTCATCTCATTTTTCCTCACCAGTGTTTGTGGTGGTGTAGCTGTTGCTCGAGTCCCAAACGCCATTCCTCGTTTCAAGGAGTGGATTGAGGGCATTTGTTCGCAGATGCCTTATTTCGAGCGCACATGGAGCGATCTCTCGAAGGGCCATTGGGAGGCCCGTTCTCACAGTAAGATCTCTCCCCTGAATAAGTAGCATTAGGCTCCCCTTTTAGCATCATATTCTCAATTCCTCTCTTTTCATTTCGCAAGCTTGCCTAAGACCATTGAGTGCTTTTCTTCTAGTAATTTTTTTTTATCTCGTTTATATATTGAAAGGATTTACCAAGGTATAGACCTTTTTATTAGAATATTATGTATGAGTCAATACAAATTAGCGAGTTGAAAAATCAGATGTAAAATCTAAAGGATTGGGCATTCTAAATTAGTTATAAATTAACCTAAAGAAGGCAATTAACACGAGTTCGATGTGATGTGATTATAGATTAAACAAAGTCATACGGATTGCTCAAGGTGGCGAGTTTGATATTTCTACACGAGTACTATGAGTAGTAATCTTACAGTAATTTGTGTTTTCATAACTTGCATGATTTACACATGATTTTTAATATGAATATGTTACCGATTATTTTGAGTTGCATGTGGGACAAGTCTTTTACTCGATATGAAACCCAAATAGTTATTTGAGATGAGTACCGTGATTTTAAATATTTTCGTTGTCACTAGATCTATTTTACCGTTACTTGAATTTACTGTTATCGAAAGGAAATTATATGATTTGATAAGAACTGAAATGCCCTATATTTTTTTTAAATAGTTTCTACGAGTATATACGGATTACAGAGACAAGTATAAATGGGAGTAAACATTGAAGGATCCCGTAGCAGACGGCGGGTTCGTTATACCTGGTGCACCTTGTAATTACTGATTACCTTTATAGCCCTCGTTAGCGGGAAGGTAGAACTAGCATAGCGTTACCGATTTCCCTCGAGTAGGGACTACCGTTATATATGACTTCTAATAAAGAAGTCCACAATTATACCGATTACATGATCCGTTCATGGAAACCTCCCAAAATGTGAATATTGATATTATACAGTGGTTACCGAGCTTATTACTGAATTATTAATTATATTTTACTACAAGAAAAGCGTGATGAGACTGAAAATTATTTATTATTTCTGAAAGGGCATTTTTATGTTATTTTCTCTTTGAGATACTAGCATGTTTCTGACTTGTCCCCAAATAAAAACGGTTGTGGTTAAGTATTATTACTCACTGAGCTAGCGACTCATTCCCCGCTAATTTTATTTACAGAGACAGCAGTTGATGCAGGCGAGGATCTCGTTAATTAGAGCGCATATGTTGATATTTCTCGGTGAGCCTCGCACTTGTTCGCGTGGGCAGAGATATTTCTTATTGTTATGGCCTTTTCATTGAACTCTTAGAGTCGCTCCATAGTCATTATTTTAGTGTCATGCGTATTCTTTCGTTATTATAGTCTTATGTTGAGTATCGTTCTCATTTATCAAAGTTGGAGATAAATTAGTATTTCTAGTAGTTAGTTGGTGGTTTAGTTATGGTGGAGACTTGTATTGGTTAATTGACAAGTTGTCAATTGTTTGGTATAATATTAGGATGTTTGGTTGTTGATTTGAGACAGAAAAGTTTTTGGGATGGTCCAAAAACCGGGGAAACTCTGTTCGATTTTCTGTAAAATTTCCGATGAGGCTTACTTGGTAGCACTTGCTCCTAAGCGCCGGTCACAATCCTAAGTTGGGTCATAACATAGTTGGTATCAGAGCTTAGGCTTTAAGCCCCGAGTCATGCAGCAATGTTTAGTAGAATTTTGTTCATGGGTATGTAGGCGCCCATACTTATGATCTCGAGGCTACTAAACATTTAGGAATGTTTTCCCTTCTTTTATTATTTGATCGTGCGTTGAGATAACTTGAGATTGACTTTGGAATATTTCTTTCACAGATGGCTAGGACATGCACACCCTGGACGTGGTGCTAGACGTGGTGCTGCCCGAGGTGGCGGTCAAGTTGGGGTTCATCAAACTAGAAGACAGACTGCTCCTTAACCTCAAGTTGGGAACATGGGTCAAACCCAAGCTGATATGCCAGATCAAGTGCAAGAGCAAGGAGTTCACAACGCTCCACCACCAGTGTCAACTGTTGTACCTACTGTTGCCTTACCTGCAGATGTAGTGGCAAGGTTATTGAATGTGTTAGAGGCATTGGTGCCTACTCAGGGCGGAAGTTCAACTCCTCAGGCTATTTTACAAACACAAGCACCTACACAGACTCAGCCTTTCGGGAATAAGGAAGTATCCCTACACGAGTTCCTGAAATTGAAATCACCAAAATTCACAGGTTCCGATAATTCAGCAGATCCTCAAAGTTTCTTGAATGGGACAGTTAAGGCATTACGTGCTCTTGGATGTTCTAGTGAGAGAGTCGTGGAGCTCGCAGCATACAAACTAGAGGATATGGCCAACACATGGTATGAAATGGTATTGCTAGCAGGAGCACCACCACTGACATGGGACGAGTTCACTAAGTTGTTCAAGAATCATTTTCTTCCAGACAGTCTGATGCAACAATATGCTAGAGACTTTGAGAGATTGGTTCAGACTCCAGATATGGATGTGTCAACATATAACACTAAGTTCTGTAAGCTGGCTATATATGCTCCTCACTTAGTGCCTACCAAAGAAGCTCGAGTTCAGAGGTTTGTTGATGGATTGGTTGGTCGTCTATACACTGCAGTAGCCCCACAGATGAAGACTTTATCCTACTATGATGTAGTCGACCTTGCTAGAAAGATTGAAAACAAGGGACTTGAGGAGCGTGCAACTAGTGATTTACGTAAGAACGCCAAAACAGGACGGGCTTTCAGTAGTGGTTTTAGTGAAAATAGAAGAGCAGGAAATCAGGGAAAACAACAACAACAGGGTTCTCAGACAGGGACACACATGTCTTCACAGTCCACATGCATACCATATTACAGACAAGGTAATAGGGGACCATCATCTTCTGGACATCGTAATTCAGGGCAGATATATGCCACTACTCCAGTCTGCCAGACTTGTGGTAGATCACATTTGGGCCAATGTCGTGTTCTAACTGGAGAGTGCTTTTGGTGTGGCCAGTTGGGACATCACTTGAGGGATTGCCCTCATCCTCCGAGAAATTTCAACCAGGTTTCTATTCAGTCAGCTGCACCGACTCAGACTACTCGTAATACTTCAGGTGCTACAGGTATAGGAAATAGAGGTCAAGGTGCTGGAGACCGTGCTACTGTGAATCAAGGACAAGGCAATGCTGGTAGAGGTCAGGCGAGAGTTTTTGCATTTACTAGACAGGATGCTCAGGCCTCGAATGCAGTGGTTACAAGTATTCTTTCTGTCTGTTCATTTAATGCACTTGCATTGATTGATCCGAGATCTACTCACTCTTATGTGTCCTCGTACTTTGCTTTGAGATTGAGTAGACAGCCCGAGCTATTGAATGATCCTTTTCTAGTTGCTACACTTGTTGGAGAGTCTCTATTAGCTGAATACGTGTATCGTGCTTGTCAGATTCGGGTTGAGGGTAGAGATACTCTAGCTGACCTTATTGTACTTGATATGATTGACTTTGACATGCTGATGGGAATGGACTGGTTATCTTCTTGCTATGCTATAGTCCATTGTCATGCAAAGATAGTTAAGTTTGAGATACCAAAAGAACCTAGTTTTATTCTAAGAGGGAGTCAGGTTCCAGAGACTTGCAAAATTGTATCTTTTATGAAGGCTCAACGACTTCTGAAGAAAGGTTGCTTGGGTCTCTTAGCTATTGTAAATGACACAAGAAAGGGAACAGTTAGTATAGAAAATGTACCGGTAGTGAGAGAATTTTCTGATGTATTTCCTGAGGATTTACCAGGATTGCCTCCAGAACGAGAAATAAACTTTGGTATTGATTTGCTACCTGACACACAGCCCATATCGATGCCCCCATATCGAATGGCACCAGCAGAGTTGAGGGAGCTAAAATAACAGTTACAAGATTTGTTAGATAAGGGTTTTATTAGACCTAGTGTATCACCATGGGGTGCACCGGTACTATTCGTAAAGAAGAAAGACGAATCCCTGAGAATGTGCATTGACTACATGCAGTTGAACAAGATAACAATACGCAATAAATATCCCTTGCCTAGTATAGATGACATGTTTGATAAGTTACAAGGAGCTGCCCACTTTTCAAAGATTGACCTCCGTTCTGGTTATCATCAACTTAGAATCAAAGACGAAGATATTTCTAAGACTGCTTTTAGAACTCGATACGGGCACTATGAGTTTCTTGTGATGCCTTTCGGACTGACTAATGCTCCAGCTGCATTCATGGATTTAATGAATAGGGTGTTCAAGCCGTTTCTAGATAGATTTGTAATAGTATTTATTGATGACATACTGATATATTCTTGCAGCCAAAGAGAACACGAGAATCATCTCAGTATTGTGTTGCAGACATTGCGAGAACATCGACTTTATGCTAAGTTCTCGAACTGTGAATTCTGGCTAGACTCGGTAGCATTTTTGGGGCATGTTGTATCTAAAGATGGAATTATGGTAGATCCTAAGAAGACCGAAGCTGTGCATAAATGGCCCGGACCTACTTCTCCTACAGAGATTCGTAGCTTTTTAGGCTTAGCAGGCTATTATAGGCGTTTTGTGCAGGATTTCTCCAGAATAGCATCGCCGCTGACCAAGCTAACACAGAAAAATGCAAAGTTTCAGTGGATGGAGGAATGTGAGCAAAGCTTTCAGAAACTCAAAACATGTCTGACAACTGCACCAATATTAGCCTTACCATCAGGTCCTGGAGTATTTACAGTATTCTGCGACGCCTCGAGGGTGGGATTAGGATGCATTCTCAAGCAAAATGGTCGTGTTATAGCTTATGCTTCGAGACAATTGAAAAAGCACGAGCAAAACTATCCTACACATGATTTGGAGATGGCTGCAGTGGTATTTGCTCTAAAAATTTGGAGGCATTATCTATACGGCGAAACTTGTGAGATTTATATTGACCATAAAAGTCTGAAGTATATCTTTCAGCAGAGAGATCTAAATCTTCGGCAGCGTCGTTTGATGGAACTACTCAAAGACTATGATTGTTCTATTTTGTATCATCCTAGAAAAGCCAATGTGGTGGCTGATGCATTGAGTAGAAAATCTATGGGGAGTTTGGCACATATAGCCCTTGCAAAGAGACTTTTAGCCAAAGATATTCAGAGACTAGAAGATACAGGTATCAGATTAAGTGTCGGAAATTCAAAGGCATTGTTGGCTTGTGCTCAGGCTAAGTCTTCATTAGTTGAGCGCATTAAGGCCACCCAATATGAGGATGAACGATTATGTAAATACAGAGATGAGGTCTTAGCTGGTAAAAGCAAGGATATGATTGTTGAAAGTGATGGTGTTCTTTGAATGGGTGACAGGCTATGTGTAACAGATGTAGATGGGTTGAGACATGCTATTCATAAAGAAGCTCACAGCACTAAATACACTATGCATCCTGGATCCACAAAAATGTACTATGACCTGAAGCAATTTTATTGGTGGGAAGGTATGAAGAAAGATGTTGCTAACTTTGTTTCTAGTTGTTTGACTTGTCAGCAGGTCAAGGCTTCAACGACCCGCAGGACTACTACAACAAATTGAGATTCCAGAGTGGAAATGGGAAATAATTACTATGAATTTTGTCACCGGGCTACCACGAACCCTTAGAGGTTATGACTCGGTATGGGTGATTGTAAACCGACTGACGAAATCAGCACACTTTTTGCCGGTGAAGACTACATATGGTGGAGTCAAGTATGCACAGATATTTATGAACGAAATTGTCCGACTTCAAGGAGTTCCAGTATCCATCTCTGATAGAGGATCACAGTTCACTGCACACTTTTGGAAATATTTTCAAGAAGCATTGGGTACACGAGGAAATCTTAGTACTGCATTTCATCCACAGACAGACGGGTAGTCTGAACGTACTATTCAGATCTTGGAAGATATGTTGAGAGCTTGCACTCTTGAGTTTGGAGGTAGTTGGGACACTTATCTACCATTAGCTGAATTTGCTTACAACAATAGCTTCCAGTCCAGTATTCAAATGGCACCGTACGAAGCATTGTATGGTAGAAGATGTCGTTCTCCTAACGAATGGTTTGAAGCTGGTGAGACTAACTTATTGGGGCCCGACCTAGTACAAGAAGCTATGGACAAGGTCCAGTTGATCAGACAGAGATTGCTTGCAGCTCAAAGTAGACAAAAGTCTTATGCTGGTAAGAGAAGAAGAGATTTAGTGTTCACAATTGGGGGACAAAGTGTTCCTATGAGTCTCCCCTATGAAAGGTGTGATGCGTCTTGGGAAAAGAGGCAAGTTGAGCCCCAGGTTTATAGGACCGTATGAGATACTAGGCCGAGTGGGAGCAGTTTGGCATTTCCTCCTGAGTTATCGTTTATTCACCCAGTGTTTCATGTCTCAATGCTAAGAAAATGTATATCAGACTCATCTCAGGTGCTGGAAGCACCAACTACACCGATTGATGAGAAGTTGTCTTACGAGGAAGAGCCGATGGCTATTGTTGATAGGCAAGTAAGAAAGCTACGGTCAAAAGAAATTATGTTCGTTAAAGTTTTATGGAGAAATCATACCGTTGAAGAAGGTACTTGGGAAAGTAGAGAAAGATATGCAAGCGAAGTATCCCCGTTTATTTCAGTCTACAGGTACGTACTTAAGTTAAATTCGGGGGCCGAATTTCATAAGGTGGGGAGGATGTAATACCCCAATATTTTAAGTGAGGATATATTGGACATTTAAAAAATAATTTAAGTTCAAATCAAAAAGGAAAAAAATAAAGGAACAAATTAAACTAATAAAATAAAATAAAATAAAAAGAAGAAAACCTAGCCAAATTAAAACAAAGGGCAAAGCCCACTGGAACTAAAAGAAAAGCAAAAAAGAGAAACGAAAAAAGGGGGGTAGCCAAAAAAACAAAAAAAACAAAAAAAAAAAGATGGAAGATTTGGGGGAAAAGGGGACGCAGCCTTGCTGCGGCTATAACAGAAGCTAAAGCAGGAAAAGGAAAAAAAATACGTACTGGTTCGTACGGGTAATACTCGAACTTCTCATTGAGTGCTTTTCTTCTAGTGATTTTTTTTATCTCGTTTATATATTGATAGGATTTACCAAGGTATAGACCTTTTTATTAGAATATTATGTATGAGTCAATATAAATTAGCGAGTTGAAAAATCAGATGTAAAATCTAAAGGATTGGGCATTCTAAATTAGTTATAAATTAACCTAAAGAAGGCAATTAACACGAGTTCGATGTGATGTGATTATAGATTAAACAAAGTCATACGGATTGCTCAAGGTGGCGAGTTTGATATTTCTACACGAGTACAATGAGTAGTAATCTTACAGCAATTTGTGTTCTCATAACTTGCATGATTTACACATGATTTTTAGTATGAATATGTTACCGATTATTTTGAGTTGCATGTGGGACAAGTCTTTTACTCGAAATAAAACCCAAATAGTTATTTGAGATGAGTATCGTGATTTTAAATATTTTCGTTGTCACTAGATCTATTTTACCGTTACTTGAATTTACTGTTATCGAAAGGAAATTATATGATTTGATAAGAACTGAAATGCCCTATATTTTTTTTAAATAGTTTCTAGGAGTATATACGGATTACAGAGACAAGTATAAATGGGAGTAAACATTGAAGGATCCCGTAGCAGACGGCGGGTTCGTTATACCTGGTGCACCTTGTAATTACTGATTACCTTTATAGCCCTCGTTAGCGGGAAGGTAGAACTAGCATAGCGTTACCGATTTCCCTCGAGTAGGGACTACCGTTATATATGACTTCTGGTAAAGAAGTCCACAGTTATACCGATTACATGATCCGTTCATTGAAACCTCCCAAAATGTGAATATTGATATTATACAGTGGTTACCGAGCTTATTACTGAATTGTTAATTATATTTTACTACAAGAAAAGCGTGATGAGACTGAAAATTATTTATTATTTCTGAAAGGGCATTTTTATGTTATTTTCTCTTTGAGATACTAACATGTTTCTGACTTGTCCCCAAATAAAAACGGTTGTGGTTAAGTGTTATTACTCACTGAGCTAGCGACTCACTCCCCGCTAATTTTATTGACAGAGACAGCAGTTTACGTAGGCGAGGATCTCGTTAATTAGAGCGCACATGTTGATATTTCTCGGTGAGCCTCGCACTTGTTCGCGTGGGCAGAGATATTTCTTATTGTTATAGCCTTTTCATTGAACTCTTAGAGTCGCTCCATAGTCATTATTTTAGTGTCATGCATATTCTTTCGTTATTATAGTCTTATGTTGAGTATCGTTCTCATTTATCAAAGTTGGAGATAAATTAGTATTTCTAGTGGTTAGTTGGTGGTTTAGTTATGGTGGAGACTTGTATTGGTTAATTGACAAGTTGTCAATTGTTTGGTATAATATTAGGATGTTTGGTTGTTGATTTGAGACCGGAAAGTTTTTGAGATGGTCCAAAAACAGGGGAAACTCTGTCCGATTTTCTATCAAATTTCCGATGAGGCTTACTTGGGAGCACTTGCTCCTAAGCGCCGGTCACAATCCTAAATTGGGTCGTGACACTGATAACCTTGGTTCTCCTTAGACCCGATGGGTCTGTCAAAATCGTTTTTGCTCATGAGTGCACGGTTATTATGACCTCGGTCGCTTCTTCTTTCACTTCTCACAGTGTTGCATCTGGACCCATTACCCCTTCGATCTCCATCGTATGGTTGATATCGGTCTCTGTTCGATTTTGATTCATGATCAATGGCCCTTTTGAATCTGTTACTAGTCCAATGGGATAAACGGACCCGGAAGGCGCCCCGAGCTGATGGTTTCTGATCCTGATTTTTTATTGGTACCTGTTATGGACGTCGGGCCAAGTTAACGCTGGGTATTCTATCAAATTTTTCTTTAATTGCTGTGAAGCGAATGAGTTTTGGGGATTGAGTCCTTGGGTGAAGGCCTGAACGGTCTAATCGTCTGCAATCGGAGGCAGATCCATCCGTTCTATTTGAAACCTCGATACGAATTCCCTGAGCATCTCGTTATCTGTTTGCTTTACCTTGAAAAGGTTTGACTTCCTGGTCTCGATCTTGATGGCCCCGGCTTGCGCTTTTTACAAAAGTATTTACAAGCATAGCAAATGAGTCAATAGAATTAGGGAGTAAGTTGTGATACCATATCATGGCTCCTTTTGACAAGGTCTCTCCAAACTTTTTCAGCAGAACGGACTCGATTTTATCATCTTCTAAGTTGTTCCCCTTGATGGCGCATGTGTAGGAGGTCACATGTTCGTTTGGATAAGTTGTCCCATTATACTTCGGAATTTCGTGCATACAGAACTTCATTAGGATCAGCTTCGGAGCTGCGCTCGGAGGGATAGGCTTCTGGACAAATTTCTTGGAATCCAGGCCCTTCAGTATCAATGATGCGCCTAAGATTTGATCGACACTGGAGTTATAGGTCTCCACTTTTTCGTTGTTGGCTTCTATTTTTTTTTTCCTCGACTTCACCCATTTGGTAAGTTCCTCAAGCATCTTTATTATCTCGGGGTTGGTCCTGGGTTCTACTTCACCGGCCTTTTTGTGGCCGGTTCATTTCTGCGAGTGTTTGCCCCGGATGATTCGGGGTCAACCCTGCTAGGGCGCGGCTTTGATTTTGCAATCGCGCTATCGCTACCTGTTGAGCTTGTACCGAGCTCCCCCGCGAATGCTTCTTTCGGGGTCAGTAGACAAGTTTGCTTTGACAGCCACATGTGAGTTAGCATCGACCGGATCAGCAACTGGGACTCCGTTGGGGTCAACAGGGGGCACCTCGTTGCTAGGTACCATATTGTTGTTCTCGCCATGGTGGTCGGACTCTGCATCCACGTTCAAATGGGCAAATTGGGAGTTCAACATTTTTGATTTCGTCCTAAAATTAAAAACTCAAAGAACAAGTATAAAATAGAGTGTGTTATGAAAATTTATATCAAATTGCCACTATTATCCTTATCCCCACTGTGGGCGCCAAACTGTTTACCCTAAAAGACGGATAACAATTAAATTTATAAGTGGTTTTAAGGATACACGGATTAATTCAATACAAATGATAAATCGTGTTAGATTAAACAAATAAAGGACGCAATAAATTGTCAAACCAATTAAGGGAAGTGATCCCGGACTCAGTAACAACTCCAATGAAATGCCTGCCGTCGATCTCGGACTCACGTTAATGATGGACTGATGAACAAAAGTAAAAATTTTGAATAACATAAAAAATAAGAGTATATTGCCTTGATATATGTGTTACAATGTCCCTAATCCCCCCTTTATATAGTTGGAGAGTTCTATCCTAAGTACAATTTCATAAAAGGTAAAATCTCTCGTTTTACTAATCACCGATTTTCAGCCGATACGTGCCGAGATTCACGCCGTGACATCCGGCTGGTCACAGATATCACAGCCCTTTGTTGGTCGTGCTCGATTATCTGGTAATTCTCTCCGAGGTTTATGGGATTCGAATCGAACCTGGGGGTCGTAGCCCCGATGCTTCCGAGGACAGGCGTTTTGTTCGGACCCCGACTCGAGGGCTCCTTGACTTGATTCCGATTCTTTGCAGTCACTTCTCTTGCCCCGTTTACTTTATCGAAGACCGAAGCATCCACGGACTCGATTTTACAGGTATACAAAAAGGATGGAAAATCCTTTTAACTTTTAAGCAAGCACAAGTCAACAACCATGACTTATTTTAAGAATATATGAAGTTATTTATAGCTTTTATATATTGATGAGTAATAGCGGGAGCTGTCTTGAAATATTAGCGGAGCTACTCTTGTCTAAGCAGAGTCAATTAAATACCCCTTAACTGGAAAATTATACTGAATTTTTAAAATTTTTTACATGTTTACTTTATATATTTTTAATCTATATAGCGAAAATGCTAATTTCGCAACTGATTTGAATGGTCCCCTTTTACAAGAAATGCTAGAGCATCTCAAGCATTTCGCAATAAAAAGAAAAAATTATGCATGTTTTGAAAAAAGTGACTCTTTGTGATGTCAATAAAAGGTGGTAACAGCCCTTTGCCACATTTCCCTTACAGCTTGGGCCATCCATTTATATATTAGTGCTGAAATCATTGTGTTATTTGTATATCATGCTTTTTTATAATTTTAAAATTAAGAAAATAAGTTTTTAAAATTTTTTATGTGTAAAAGATAGATTTTTTACGTGTAAATATAAATTTTCTATGTATATATAAAAAAAAATATAGAATCATAAAACTAAAAATAAATTTGTAAAGAGACAAAAATCAATTGACCCGAAACTGGCCAGGAAATTGGTTGTAACGAAGGACCCTACCATAATGTGGCGTTGTAGTATAGAGTTTGTGCAAAATAGTTCTTGCCACGTTCAAAAAGAAAAATGTCCATGTGAATCTGTGTGTTTATAGCTAAAACTATTTGTAAAGTTAATTACTCTTATCATCTCAAAAAGAATAGTGCAATTCGAAATATGAAAGTCAATATAGCTAATACATGTATGAATTCGACATTGATTTCTTAATACGAAAGAATATTTTAAATACGGAGAGATCGGCTAAATAAAAGTGCTACACAATAATAATGTACACAATAATTTTATTGGTACCTACTAATTCAGATTCACGTGGGTGATTGACGAGAAAGATCTCATAAGAAGTTGATCTTAACCTAATGTCCCTAAAATTGATAGTATTTAAAACATGATCCTCGGACCCGCACACAATAATTGCTCTTCAGGTTTTCTCTACCGAATTGGTAGAGTTTATGATATATTTACTCTACCTCTCTATCAAATTGTTCATCAAAGTCTATTTGGATGGCATGATTTTGCTCTTCGGGAATTTCTCTACTAATTTGGTAGCGTTCACATGAATTCACATGCCCAATAAATGTCTCAATTAGGAACGTGAATTCACCCACCCAAACAGATGCCTCAATACAGAAACATGAATCGAGATGCCTAAACCGTCTCAGATGAATGATAAGAACTATATCGATATGCTAACATGGTGTATATAAAGAGACAGTGTATGACTATGCAGTTCTACCATGTAACACAAATACATAAATCCATAATGTTAAACTAGAATGTGAAGGATACCTATAATAGACTTCTAGCTTGAATAAAATGCTCAAGTAGCCATATAACGATAAATAATGACAGATAATATCATATCATGTAAAACTAGCATAAAAGAGATGCTTATAACATGATAATAACACGTGGAATGCGCATAGAGTCATGACACAAGTAAATTTAAGTAAAGCATATACCAAATAAAGCATAAACAGTCTAAAATTTACCCAAAGTATGACATAACATCCGCATCCGCATATACGCTTGTTATATCGTATATACGTCGCCCCAAACATTTAGCATGTAACATATATGCTCATTTTAGAAAAAAATTCCTAAAGTCGAAGTTAAGCAAGATACTTAACTTATCCGAGCTAGCTCTATTTTTTTTTTAAAAATCCACCTTTTCCAGATCCAAATTCATTAAACGAGCCAAAGCTAGCCCAAATAGTGCTCAAGAAAGTCAAATAAAGCTATAGAAATTAATTTCAAATTATGAAGTTTCGATCTTTAATAAAATCTCAAAAGTCAACGAAAAGTCAATCCCGACCTACACAGTCAAATCCCAAAATAAAAATCGAATCATATTGACCACATAACCTCACGAGTCCAAATATATAATTAGCTTTCAAATCCGAATCAAAACGGTGTTCAAAATCTGCTATCTTAAGTTGCGGTCTATAATTCCTTTTCCTTCTTTTGAATCCTTGCTTCTAAGGCAAATCCGATGATAGATTCATATTATTGTTTGCCCGTAAAGTGGTACAATTGAATTTATTACATGGTTTATAGACAAGCGAATTGACTTGATCCAAAATAATAAATAAATTAGATTAAAAATAAGACTTGGCGTTAAAATCAAAGGGAATGGCAGGCCTGGCTCCGGGAACGATGCTTCCAAGGACAGAAATAAGAACAATATAAAACAGAAAGTAAATTTGTATCATTTAGCTTGAGAACATAATGTAGCATAAGTTTTGGCAGAGATTTTTGTCTCTTGCAATGGCTGTTGAGCCTGCTATATATAGCTAGACCTAGGAAAACATGATCCTAGGATCAAACCCCTCTTAAATGACGATAAAGGGGTCATTGATGAATATGTAACGGTATGCTATGAATACAAATATTCTCTGAAACGGCTGCCCATTCAATGCCAGGAAATAATCTTCATTAAATGCTTCCCGATGCTAAATGCCCTATCTGCTCACGTTGATTGTGCTCTTTTCGGGGTTCATCTGATACCAATGGTAGTTGTTGTTCCCGATACTGACCATTACTCGATTTAGCTTCTACCTGTCTTTGATTCCGCGTGTCACGCTATCATTCGATCCTTTAATATAAACCAATTTTACCCTATACAGTTATAATGATAAATTAGTATGAGAACCACTTATCCGATCGTCTTTGGAGAAATCGATTTAAAAATCACCTCAATTTGGGTTCCCTAGTTCCCAAATTGATAAAATAAAATTCAAGCACTACATGCGGTTATGTACACAAGTGCAGAAATTTTTATTGCAAATTTTTCAGAAATAATAGTATTGTCCTTCCTTCACTAAAACGGGGTCATAAGTTTTTGTAGAGATATCGAAATGACAAACAATTTGAATTTCTGAAAACTAGATTCAAAGAGTTACAACTATCATCAAGATATCTTATTATATTTATTATAGATTGGGGTCAGTTCTCTTTTTGCAATTCAAGTGCAAAAAATTACGTTTCAATACTTCAAATCTTTCAACACTTGCTCCAAATAGTTTTGAGACTCCCGCGACCCTGTTCAATCATTTCAATAAGTTCATGTACTCTATAATAACTTATCCAAGGAGTCAAAATGCATTCAAAAATATCACAACTAAAAATCAAGATTCAAAACCAAAAATACGACCTTTTTAAAGTTCTTTAAGTTTTAAATTTCACAAGATAGATACGAATAACTCCCGATCACCTCTTAACCATACAAATAAGTTGAAATAATCTATATGGACTTATCCAAAAGCTTAAAATACGAAACAAAATGCAATAACATAAAAGTCAAACTCAAGTCAAACTTATGAGCTCTAAAGTTTTTCAAATTATTAACTTTCACCCTAAAGTGCTAAATTATTCTCAGGTCACTGGAGACCCATTTTGAACATACGTACAAATTCGAAATTAGCATATGAACCTAACAGAACCTTCAAATCACCAAAGCCCGTGTACTCGAAATGTGCTTTTGGTCAGTTCTATTAACTTAAGACCTCTGGTTAGAAACTAAGTAATCCAAATCACTCCCAAACCTCTCGAAACTCAAACCAACCATACATGCAAGTCATGAAACATTATATGAACTGTCAAGGTCTCAAGTCACATAACGTGATACTAGAACTCAAAACGATTAATTAAATTGCTACAAAATGTATGGATTTAGGTATATTTCCTTTATTAAAGTATTGCTATGTGATATTTTGTGAAAATAATTAAGTTCCACGACCCTATAACTATGTCGGATTTTCAATTAGATTGTTCACGTCTCACGATCTACTACTGTGAAAATTGCTTACACAATTATTTAGTTTGGTTCCTTATCGTTTCTTAAATTTGTTAAGAATAAAGTAACATAATATAAGTTAGCAAAGTTCCATCGCTGGTAAGATGCCGGTGACATGGAACAACTCTTCTGATTTATTTACTAGGGAAGTTTGAGTTTTCAAAGTTCAAAATAAGTGGTCGTAGTTTGAATCAATAATAGTTTGAATCAATAACCAAAGCATCATACCAATTATACATGGTAGATACAAATTTAAATTTTATGAGTTTTGAATTTGTTATTGAACTCATAGCTCATTTTTTAACATACTAGGATCGCAATTAAACAATTATTATATATATTTAATAAATATTCTAATATAAATTCATGGTATAAGTAAAAGGTATTGAGTTTGTCCGAACCCGTCAACAATACTCTCCCTCCGCCCTGGATACTATTATACCTTATAACAGCATCAATCAAACTGAAAAATTGACCTAAAAAATTATTGCAAGATTAACGTGGGGATATATATTAATCGATTAAAAATAGGGTTGAAAATAATGCAATCAACAATAAGTGATTCGGTTAAATAAAGCAAAATTTGATTTACAACTGTACAAAAGATATATATCAAAGTGTCTTTGTAACAATTTAAAATATGGATGTTGACACATCATCTTCATCCAACTCATAGCCATTAGCTTCTGCAACAATATATTTATGGGGCTTGGAGTAGTATATTTATATTACAATGATTTCAATCTCATATATGTATTATTATTACTAACATGAACACATCGCCTATTTAATTCTGTATTTTCTAAAAGTAAATTCATTATGCTAACAAGAGCCATATTCACACTGTCATCAAGGATTTCTAATTCAGATTAAATTAATTAATAATGTCACTTAGAAGAATCTTTCTTTCTTGCCAATAAATTGACAGTAAGTAGTGCTTGGCATCAATTATTTCAGTCTACCTTACACCTTTATCTACATAATATATCATTTTCCTCACTAAATGCCAAATTTATTAACCAATAGTGGGTGCCTGTATTAAAATTAATTTACCAGCGTTTGCTCTCATGGAAACAGTCCGTTCAATCATAAAAATAAAAAAAAAGAACTGATTTTCTTTTTACTCAGCGTTTGAAACATAAAGTTCGCAGTACCTAATCCTTAGTTTATAATTTTTAATTTTTTTAAAATGAGGATAAATAATAAAGAATAGGTTAAACAAGTTCTACTAATTAACGTTATAATTTGATATTTTACAGTTTTCAAAAGTTCGTTTATTTAAGTTTTATAATTCTAGACTTTGATGTTTTATTTTATTTATCGATTAACGCATTAGTTTTTCACTATCATTTACATATCATAAGTAAATTAAATTAGTAATACTAAAATGTAATTGGAGTAGAGTGAGAGAAAATGCGGCTAGTCTTCTCATCATCAATTACGTGCCATTCACCTCTTTTTCCTGTCTCTCCTTAAAAATATATATATGCAACAAAAGAACGGTGCCCCATTTTGCTTCTCATACTTAACAACCTTTTTGTATTTTCACTTTTATACCCTTTCTCTACAGTATCTTCTTATAGTCTTCTAATAATTCACTTTCTTAGTTTAAATAATAACATTAATGCATTATTGCTATTGATGATAATCTTCCAGCCCCCTCCATCCAAACTCCTTACCGTATATATTTTATTTTGCTTATCTCACTAGTTCACGCAACATAAAATCAAGATCATAAGTATTTCTTTTATATGTTATTTTGTATGTATATATATACTCCGTAATTAATTCTCAATTTCAAGTAAATTAAAAGTCAATCATATGAATTTTCACTTCTCATATTTCTTCATTTAAATTAAACTGAATCATCATCATATCAAATAAAAATAATTATAATATTTAAAGTGCACTATATTTTTACTTCATGAATTGATAAATTTTATACTAATTATCAGCCTCCTATACGTTTCTTTTGTTAGAATTTGAGATTAACAATGTGAGCAAACTCACTTGGATGGAGTTATGCATTTAATTATAAACAACAACAATAATAAATTCAGTGAAATCTCACAAGTGAAGTCTGAAATACATAGACCTTACTCTTATCTTATGAAGATAAAAAAGTCATTTCCGAAAGACTTCTGGCTAAAAACATACGCATTTGATTATAAATGTCTAATTATTGCTTCATTTGCATTTTATGGATTATTGGTTGGTAGGGTCCACAGGTCGCCATTGGTTACTCCAACCCCTTTGGTAAAAAAAATTGACACAATAAACTAAAGTTATTAACAGTGTTTGAGCTATTTCCAATCATAGGCAAAATAGCCCCACCTTTTATTATTCTTTATCTTCTCAATAGTGTACGAGTACAATTTCCGGTTTTTAGCACTCACAATATACGTTAAAGGGTATTATTTCCTTTTCAACGTTTTATGTGATGTCCCTACTCTTCTCTTAAGGTTAAATGGTTGTGCATAACATTATGTTCCCTCAAATAATATACGGCGAAACCTAAAACTGTTCAAATATGTACCCTAAAGTTTGCAGTTTGGTGCTCCCGACGGCCAGTTGATTTGGAGGGGTGATCTATAGTGATGATTTAGGATCGATCCACCCTTAATGTCTTATGGGTCTGAGTCTATCGCACAGAGTTTGTCTAGTACGGTGTATATTCCTTGTATAGTTTGCAAGCTATTACACAGTGCGGGATATATTCAATGCGCACAGGATGCTCACCACAAAGAGCTCACTCGAAAGACAGAGGCTGTGACAAAACTATAGCGGCTGCGATTTTTTCTGGGTTCCAAAAAAAAAGTTTGCAATTTGTTTTACGATTGTCTTCCATTTGCTTATTCGTTCATGAAAACCCTACTTATACTATCTTCTTGTTCTCTTTTTATTTTTTTTAAAAAAAGAACTTTGCTCCCTAATTTTTTTTCACTTTAGGCTTAAAGAAAAAATAGAAAATGGTAAGAACGTTCTGCGCTTTGAAATTCTCTACCATTTATTACGGTAGGTTGCAGGCCTAACGGAATTGGACAGAATTTACTTGAATTCGATATGTTTGCCTAATAAGATGACGTACATCTAACTAGTTTAATTCAATATAAATGGATCCCACTTTTTAAAAAGACCTTTCGTAAGTTCCACTTGAGTTTTCTTTTTTCCTTAGGCTTTTGGACAAATTACTATAACCAATTCTTTTCAAACTCTTAAATTGCCATCCTCCAATTGTAGGGTCCCCTACACCTACGTGGCTACACAAGCACCACGTATAGTCTTACAAATTTACTTACTCAAGAAAAAGAAAAAAATAAAGTATTACTACTAGGAAAGATCCCTCTTGAACTTACAACTGACAATAATTCTATGAGTTTATTGTATATAATAGTGAAAAAAATATTGACATCAGCCATCATTTAGGTGTTTTTAGAACATAAGTTGATGTACTGTTGAAATTGCGGATCCAGACCTTAATATATTTATTGAAATTATTGTGATTTTTCATTTGAATCCATTATCCGCCTCTATACACAATCGTGTTTCTTATAAGATAATAATAAATAAACTAATTTTTATGATTAAAAATTAATTTTTTCCTGAAAAAGGTTAACTTAAATCTTACTGTAATTAAATTATTTCTTTATCCTCTAAACAACCTTCAAGGATACTTTAGGAAATTTCCCAGAATTAAACTTATCCGGGATTTACAATAAAGGAATCTCACATATCATTCATCAGGTGAACTAATATAAAATCAGTCAGATTAGCATCTACATGATTTAAAAGGTCAATGGGATTCATGTTAGGGATACTTTTGCCTTTTCATAGCCCCCATCTACCTTTTGTAACNAAACCCCCAACCCCCAAACTTTTCTCCTTTTTATTTGCCTTTTTTTACAAGTCTAGCCAACAGCCACTGAAATCCAAAATGCCTAAAAAGCAAAGATGACCTACTTGGAGCCGGCTTTTAACTATATTTAGCTGGACAGACAAAAACCAACTTATTATCTCCATCGTCCCTATCTGCAGCTTTGCTGCTGCTTCTTTTCATCAGGGATTTTCACCTAAGAGATTAAAAAAATAAATACGCATAAAAGTTAAAGTAAATTCAATATTTAATATGTCTACATAAAAAAAATTTACTTTATTACAATGACGTTCACAGAAATTTTAGTAAGAGTGGTATTAATATTTGAAGAAATAAGTAAATGAATAAATTACTATGATGTGTGTTATTTTTATATTTATACTTAAATTTAATTTAATTTATTATTTATAAATACATATTATAAAAAACTCGACTAAGCGATGCACATGGCACCGCTTGAAATAAGGTGCTTATCGTCATAATATAATTTTCTGGCGAAAGAAGTTAGGATAACTTCCTTCAGCATCCTAGCTCCACCACTGATTCTTATTATACATATATACTTGCTGTATATACTCTTTTTTCTAAATCTACACCTAATATATGAGTATAAGCCAGCCTGTACATACACATTATTCATTATGTATTTTATACTACATCACTAATAATATCTTTGTTTAGAAATAATTATTTTATGGTTTTCTTTTCCGATATATATTTGTACCATTCAAAGTGACCCTTCTGGTTAATTGTATCTTGATTATAAAGAAAATAAAATTCGCTTTTGTATTATTTTTCCTTTTGTCTACACTTTTTCTTTGTATTTTAAGGGGTGTGAGATTGACAGACAGATCCCACCGAAATAAATTACTAACAAATTCACCACACCCCATCTTCATAAAACCCACAGAATTCACCATCTTTTTTTGTTGCTGATATATTTTTATTATAGTTTCTGCTGTAATTGCTGCAGAGAGAAGAGAGGAGACTCCTCTTTTTTCTTTTTTTAGTTCTTTCAGAAAAGAAAGAAAGATGCTTGGTGTCTCCTCAGGTCTAATGTCTACTACTTCAGGTGGTGGAGGTACGGCCAATATTTCAGCACCACCACCACAAGAAGCTCCGGAAAGTGGCGGAAGTAGTGAGGGTGGCGGTGGCGGTGGCGGTGATGTGGCAGCTGCAGGTGGCTTTAGTGAAGAAGGAGAAAGAAATTCAGGTGGAAACCGATGGCCAAGACAAGAAACTTTAGCTTTACTAAGAATTAGGTCGGAGATGGATGTTGTTTTCAGGGATTCAAGTCTTAAAGGACCCTTGTGGGAAGAAGTTTCCAGGTACTTAATTTTTGTTTTGTTCTTTAGCTAGTTATTAACTCCTCATCATTATCATGCATCGGATTCACTGTAACAGAATCTTTTTTGAAAAAAAATACTAATTAAAGATTTATTTTTTTGGGAAACTAAAAGAGATCCATTGAAGTATTGCTTTTTGATGTAAAGTGTCGTTGTTTTCAGTTCATTTATCAGGAATTCAGCAGTTTTTGGGGAATTCAGTGTCCAGTTGTTTGGTTATTCAGTTTTGTTGTTATGCATTTTCCTGCCAATTCCAGCAACAAATTTAGCATGATCATCCACTCTCTGGAATTCCAATTCTCCTCTTACTTCAACCCTTTTTGCGCTTCTCTTTTTCTTCAATCAGCAATTTTAAAAAAGAATTCTAGTACAAAACCTGATATATAGATCTTGAAAGATGACTGTATTCATTTTCTTTCTCCTCTTGTCTTCCATTGAATGTGCTTCTAGTGTTTTAAAAGGATTCTTTCCACCTTTATATATGGGATCTTTCATTTCTTCCTACTTGTTAAGTACATGTTAATTACCTTAGTGTTGAATAATGATTTCTTAATCTATATGTTTATTTAATGTGGTAACTACAAGTATGAGATGTTGTTTTATTAAGAATATAATGAATACTCTTGAAGATAAGATGAGTTGTTAATTAGATTTGTATCTTTCTTTTTGTTTCTCTCTTTTATTCCAACTGTTTTCATTGCCAAAACTGTGTTATTATCAGGAAATTGGCGGATCTTGGTTATCATAGAAGTGCCAAGAAATGTAAGGAGAAATTCGAAAACGTTTACAAGTATCACAGGAGAACTAAAGATGGCCGTGCTTCTAAAGCAGATGGCAAAACCTATCGCTTCTTTGATCAGTTAGCCGCTTTTGAGAACAGTCCATCTCATAATTCTTTACCACCACCTCCACTGGCAGCTACTCCACTAACAATGGCAATGCCAATGCGAGCAAATCCTCCAATTCCAATGTCACAAAATACGGCTCCACCAACACAAAACACATTCACTGTGTCTCAAAATAACGTTTTGACAGCAGCAGCACCGACTGTTAATCATCCCTTGAACGCGTCCTCACTGCCACTGTCACAGCCACCACCACTACCATCAACGCAGCCGATAATTACTACAGTGAACCAGATAAATCGGCCTCAAGGTAACACCAGCAGCTTGCTGTCAAATTCGACATCTTCTTCATCGACGTCATCAGATGAGGATATACAAAATCAGCATGGGAAGAAGAGAAAATGGAAGGATTTCTTCGAGAGGTTGACGAAGGATGTGATCGAAAAGCAAGAGGAGTTGCAAAAGAAGTTCTTGGAAACACTTGAGAAGCGGGAGAGGGAAAGAATGGTCAGAGAGGAGACTTGGAGAGTACAAGAGATGACCAGAATGAATCGGGAACATGATCTTTTAGTCCAAGAAAGATCAATGGCAGCCGCCAAAGATGCAACGATCATTGCGTTCTTGCAAAAAATAACCGAACAGAAAAACACACCAATCCCGAATATTACTAATGCTTCTCTAGCTCAAATACAATTTCAATTGTCCGAAAAGTCCCCGAGTGCGCCACCACATTCCCAGCCACAAAAACAAACACAACAACCAGCACCAGCACCACCAGCAACAGCACCAGCACTAGCAACAACACCAGCACCAGCACCAGCACCAGCACCAGCACCAGCACTAGCAACAACACCAACACCAGCTATTGCTGTATCACTACCGATGACAATACATGCCCAAGTACAAACACAAGCACCGTCATTACCAGTGGTCAAAACTTTTGAAACTCCAAAAACTGATCATGGTGGCGAGAATTTTTGTCCAGCAAGCTCTTCAAGATGGCCAAAAGAAGAAATTGAAGCTTTGATTAGGCTGCGGACTAGCCTGGATCTGAAGTACCAAGATAATGGACCAAAAGGGCCACTGTGGGAGGAAATTTCAGCTGGAATGCGAAAACTTGGATACAACAGGAATGCCAAGAGATGCAAAGAGAAATGGGAGAACATCAACAAGTACTTCAAGAAGGTTAAGGAAAGCAACAAGAAAAGACCAGAAGATTCCAAAACTTGCCCATATTTCCACCAGCTGGAGGCACTATACAAGGAAAAAGCCAAGAATGAAGTTGTACCAAATACTGGTACCGGGTTTGGATTAAAACCCGAAAATAATAACACAATGGTTCCCATTATGGCTGAGCCGGAGCAACAATGGCCATTTCCTTCAAATCAACCACAGCAACAGCAACAGCAACAAGGAATGAGTAATATTATTCAAGATCACGATAATGAGAGTGACAGCATGGAAGAGGATGATTACGACGATGATGAAGATGAAGGAAATGCTTATGAGATAGTGACAAACAAACAACCATCATCAATGGCGGCTGCCACGGCCGCTGCTGCTGCTACTGCAGTTTGAATAATTACGAATGCAAGAAAGGATATCAAATAGAGAGAGAGAAAAAAGAAGCAGTAGCGTTTAAAAAAATGTTGGCAAGTGACTGTGCATTGGGAATGGTAAGTGGGTCAACAGATTTTGCAGAAATTTGTCGTATTCAGAAATTGCTGTTGGCGAGAGAAGACGGTGGCTGCAGTGAAAATATCATCTGGAAATGAAAAGGCATGTAATTTACACATTTGGGGTTTTACATATTTCATTTTTTTTACTTTTGGTTGGTAAGGGGTGTAGTGTTAAGAGTTTTTTTTTTTCTGGTACAAGTTTATTTCACTTTCATTATTTATTTATTATTTGAAAAATAAAGTTTATTGAGGGATGGGTGGAAAGAGAAGAGAGACATAAAGGAATAAATGCAGGGATAATGTTTGTACTTTTTTTCTTCTTGTTTTGTTCATGGGGTGTAAATGTGAGAAAATGGTTACTACACTTATAATTTTCTTCTCTTTTCTTTATTTTTGCCCTTTTATTTCAATGATTTTATCGTATTACAAGTTCTTGATAATTGCTTTTGCAAGATACGAGGAATGACGCAGGATTTTCACTTAATGAATTCAAAAAATAAAAAACAAAACTCATGTAGAATTAAAAGCGAGAGAATTTAATATCTAATATACATAAAAAAGAAATAACTTAATTTTTCACTTAGGGGCGAATGCACATTATACATTACAGTATTATAGGATAACGCTTGGACGAAAATTTTCACTAAATATTTAGAAGAAAAATGAAAATATTAAAGATATGTATAGAAAATGACATTACTTGTCATTATACTGATTTATTTTCATTTGTCCATTTGTTCAAATTATGATACCGTTTGTGTAAAATTCTGTATACGGCCACTGATTCCCCAGCTCCTCCCCTGAATACTAAGTTAAATCAGGTGGTGTACGTTGATACTTATTAGAATAATAAAAAAAAATATATCTTCTTCAGTTCAATGAATGGAACAGAAGTAAAGAACAAAGACAACGTAGAATAATTCTCATACACCAACTTGTGAGACACTAGAGAAAAATATTACCCAAGTTGCAAATACAGCTAGCAGTAGAATTTCGTACTTATGATTCCATCTCTAAACTAAAAAAGAAAGAGGAAAAATCAATGACAACAAACGGGATCATTGCTAATTATAGCTAGTGATTGTCAAGTTATTTTTGGTACTTGGTCTACTCATCACTTGTTCTCTTCATTTACTTATTATTTTTGCAATATCAGTGATTTGAATAGCGTAACTTACTGATAGTCTATACCTTGGTGTTGTACAGGTTACTACCTTCTCTTTCTCTTAAAGATACACCAACAGCAAAGAAAACATAAGGAAGAATCATTTTACAGTAGGGGTGGGCATAATACACTGAACCGAAAATTTCGGTTTTTTTTGCTTCGGTTTTTCGGTCGGTTTTTGATTTTTAATTTTTAAAATTTCGGTTTTCGGTTCGGTTTCGGTTTTAACGATTCGGTTTTTCGGTTAAACTGAAAAACCAAACTTTTTACTCTATTGGTTACTTATTGGACTTTGGACTCTTAGTTGGCCCAATGGCCAATACATAATCTGAAGCCACCCCTAATATGCAAAGCCCAGCCCACGCCCAGTTCCTCACTAATGACTAAACTTTAAAGAAACTAAAAGTCCAAATACTGAATGTCTGAATCCCTAATTTAGTCTCCTAGTCCAGTAGTCCTCAATCCTCATTTCAACGAAAACTCGAAAAGTCGAAAACCCTAAATCCCTAATCAACAGACGGCAATCGCTATTGCTATTTGCTAATCATCCTCACTCCGACTCCGTCACTCCTCAGACCTCAGTCCCTCACTCCTCAGCTCAGTCCCTCACTCCTCAGCTCAGTCCCTCACCCCTCAAGTCAAAAACCCTAATCCCTAATCCTCACTCCTCAGTTCCTCATTCCTCAGTGCTCACTGCTCAATTCCTCAATTCCTCTGTTCCTCAGACTCTCAGAGGCTCAGAAGTCAGACTCACGAGTGACGACCCACGGACCCAGTACCCACATACCACTGCCGAGTGCCGACTTGAGGTTCTGCTGTCAGAGTTTTAGTTCCTCCAAGTGGCGACGCCTCACGCCCTCACCAGTACGTCCGAAATTAGGGTTCCGACTTCTTCCTCAGGTGTCAGGTTAGTGGTTACCTCCGGCTCCTAGCTCCTTCTTTTGAGTTCCTTTTCAATTTTCCCTCGCTGCTGCTACTCATGATTTCGTTAAATTTTTGATTTTCCGCTATTGTTTATAGCATATATGCGCGTTAATTTATCCTACTCTGCCGACTGCTGTTGCTGTGACTTGTGAGTTGTGAGCCTGTGACGTCTTTTTCCTCCGCTCGTCGCTCATCCTTTCTCCTCAGGTTAGTGGTTACCTCCTCCTTCTGAGTTCCTTTTCAGTTTTCCCTCGTTGGCGTCGGTACTCCTCCTCCTGCTTGTTTTTTTAAACTTACGATTTTTCTACTATTCTTTATAGTATATATGCTCGTTTGCGCCTTACATTTAGGACTCTTTCGAGTCAACAACTTAAAAGTTGCAAAAAAGAAGTGACAGTTGCATCCTATATTTATATCGTATACCAGTTTGTATTTTTAGTTCTGTTTTCGTTCGATTTTCTATAGATGGCAGAAGTTGAAAGTAAAGTAAGTGAGGTCGGCTCATCTGAAAGCAAACCTACTTCTTCTTCACCTACAAATTCAGTTGAAACTAGTGAATGCCCAAAAAAAAAAAGAAAATCTCTACAGTGTAGATCAACTGCTTGGGATCATTTTGAAAAGTTTAAAGATGATAATGGAGGTGATAGAGCTAATTGTAAATATTGTGGTCGTCAGGATAAAGCTGATTCACGATTGAATGGAACAACATCATTGAATACTCATTTAAAGAAGTGTCCAAAAATACCTCGGAAAGTTGATAATGCTCAAAAACAATTATGTTTACAAAAGGAGGGGCAAATTAATGGTGGGGTGCTATGGAAATTTGATCAAGAACTAGTTAGGAGGGCTTTAGTTGAGATGGTAATTACGGAGGAATTACCTTTTAGCTTTGTTGAAAAGAAAGGCTTTAAGAAGTTTATGAGCATAGCCCAACCTCTATTTAATGTGCCTTGTCGTAGGACAATTACAAGGGATTGTTTTCAAGTTTACAATGAAGAGAAGCTTAAACTAATGAAAAACTTCAGAGAAGTAAAACCAAAAATATGCCTTACCACAGACACATGGACTTCGTTACAAAGAATTAACTATATGTGTTTGACGGGTCATTTTATTGATAGAGATTGGGTGTTGCATAAAAGAATACTAAATTTTTGCCCCATCTCTAGTCATAAAGGTGACGAAATGGCAAAAGTTATTGGTAATTGTTTGCTTGAATAGAAATTGGATAAGGTATTCACTGTTACTGTTGATAATGCTTCTTCAAATGATGTCATGGTCAAAGAATTATCTAAACAACTAGATATGTGGAAAACTAATTTGATGAGTGGTAAGCATCTTCATGTGAGATGCATGGCTCACATACTTAATCTAATTGTGCAAGATGGTTTGAAAGAAATTGATAATTCTATAAAACGTGTGAGACACGCTGTGAGGTATGTGAGATCATCTCCGCAAAGGACCTTAAAGTTTAGGGAATGTTGTGCACATCAAGAGGTAGAATGTAGTAAAACATTGTGTATGGATGTTCCTACTAGATGGAATTTCACCTACTTGATGTTGGAAACGGCGCAACACTTTGAGAAGGCCTTTGACAATCTTCATCTTTTTGATGATGGTTTTTCTGCTCATCTTTGTACGCATGTTGGTGAGGATGGGACTATTGTAGGTCCATTTGTATGTGATGATTGGGTGAATGTGAGAAACGTAATAAAGTTTCTTGAAAGATTTCATGACCTTACCGAAAAAGTTTCAGGTTCACGTTATGTCACTTCTAATTGTCATTTTGAGGATATATATGAGCTTGATAGTCATTTGAAAGATTGTTTAGCTAGTGATGATACTAATTTGAGTAAGATGGCAGGGAGGCTGAAAGAAAAGTTTAATAAATATTGGGGTGAACCTGAAAAGATGAATAAAATGATATTCATTGCTTCTGTATTAGATTCTCATAACAAATTAGAATTTGTTGGTTTTGCACTTGAGGAAATGTTCGGGGAGGAAACAGGGAAGAAATTAACTGCCGAAGTGGATGCTTATTTGAATTCTTTATTTGGGGAGTATCAAAAAAAATATTCAAAAGGATGTTATCCTCAAGCAGCTCAATCTAAATCTACTTCATCTGATGACACATCTGATTCATCTAGTGGGAATGTGAGAACAAAATCTGTGAGAATAAAGCAATTATTGAAAAGGCAAAAGGAAGACTCTGGAAGTGGAGGTTCTAAATTTGAGTTGGAAAGATATATTGGTGAAGGACAAGAGCCATTGACTGATGATTCTGATAACTTTAACATCTTAGATTGGTGAAAAATTAATGCGCCTCGATTTCCTATTCTATCTGAGTTAGCTCGTGATGTATTGGCCATTCCAATTTTTAGTGTTGCATCGGAATGTGCATTTAGCATCAGTGGCCGCATTCTTGATTCATTTAGGAGTTCATTGACTCCTCGGTTGGTGCAAAGTCTTGTTTGTGTTCAAGACTGGTTTACATGTGAGGGTACTCCTATTAATGTCGAAGAAGATTTGGAGTTTCTTGAGCAAATTGAACTTGGTAAGATTTTGTGTTTTATAAGTGTTTTAGTGAAAATTAATTTACTTTATAAGTTTTAATAAATGACACACTTTATCAAATTTTATTTAGATATGGCAAAGAGCGGAAAAGAAACTTGCATTGTTGAAAGAGATACTAGCATTGTTGATGCATAGTTTGAACAAGTGGTAAGTTTATTTATCAAATGTTGCTGCTTTTTCTGCTGCTTTCCATTAGCATTGTTCAATTTATGCTCTTGTTCCTGCCCAGCTGATGGTACTACAATTGTCGGACTTCCTGTGCGATATGTTGCTGCTGCTGAGAATTATATGTTGCTGCATTAACAATTACTGGACTGCTAATGTGAGTAAGTTGCTGCTGCTGCTCAGTTGAATTATATGCTCCTGCAGTCAAGTTTGCTGGATTGATTATGCACAATTGGTGCTGCTGCTTGACAGTTGAATTATATGTTTAATTCAACTGCTGCTGCTTGACGGTTGAATTATATGTTTGCTGCATTAGCATTTCTAGCTTAGTTTTTAGCTGCAACTACTTCTTCACAGCAAGTGTATTGACAGTAAACATAGATTTTGGAACTTGTTCTGGCTTGATGTTGTGTATTCACTGTTATGCTGTTGTGTACTGTATTCACTGGTTATGGCTTGCTGCTGCTGGGATCTCTTACAGTTACTGCTTTAGATTTTGGAAATTACTTGATGGTTGTGATCTCTTACTGCTTAATTTTGGACATTAAACTGTTAAAGCAGTATAAGCTTTTACACATAAATCCAGCAGCGTTGTCCATTTTTGTATGGAATTCTGGGCGAGCTTGCCATAGTATCCTAAACTCTTTCTTCTTTGCTGCTAATTTCCATACAAGCTGAAGTTTATGGCTAATGTGAGTTCACAAATAGTGTCTTAGTTGAATTGTGGATTCATGGACCTGCTGAAAAACTACATCATAGTTCTCCGCTTTACCACAATAACTTAAAAATGGACCTGCTGAAAAACTACATCATAGTTCTCCGCTTTACTACTAAATATTGTGGTCATCATTGAAAACGTGGCCATTAACAGTTTTGTATGGAACGTGATTAAGATGACAGGCCTGTGATCTCTTACTGCTTTAAGCCTTTAACAGTTTAATGTCGTGCTATATATTGAGTGTACATCGGATATAAAAATCTTGAACCGTTTATAACCGAAAAACTAAACCGGAAATAACCGAACCGAACTTTGAAAAAACCGCACCGAACCGTAAAAACTTTAGTTTGGTTTGGTTATTAAAATTAAAAATCGAAAACCGAATAAACCAAACCGAAATTATACAAAACCGAACTGAACCGACCGATGCCCACCCCTATTTTACAGTATACAAAAAAATAGGCAGGCAAAAATTATCATAATCAACCTTGATCATGATCAGCAACAAATTTAGGAAATATCGTGTTATCTACACCATTATTGTCACTCCTCTTTTTTAACAAAACTTCACTAAACCCTTTTGATGGGTAAAAGGCTTAGTAAAACTCGAAAAGGGGTTTTCAATTTTCAAAAGTTACAAAGATGGAATTTAAAAGGAAAACTTAGAGTCGCCACCTGACAATTGATTCCGGTGTGCCAGGCCACCATTTTTAGAAAAAATATTTTTCCTTTTAAGAAAAACTTGGACTCAAAGCCAAGTCAGCACCAGAGATTTGGGAAAGGGAGTTCATTTGACTCGGGGAGAAGGTGTTAGGCACTCCCCGAGTCCCGTGAAAGTCACGATTGCGTACTCGATTTAGTTGGCTTTTAAGACATTCGAATTGAGACAAAAAAAACAAACATAGAAAAACAAACACACAGGAGGTTCGAGGTCGTTCCCACCTAATAAAGAAGAAAAATAGAACTAAAACTAAAATACTACGAGTTTCACTTTTGGCCTCCAAATACAAATACTTCGGGGCATTCCCCGGAATGTAATATACACAAGTCCTTCGGGGCATTCCCTGGATAAATTTAACTAAGGGAACGACCTCTCACCTCACAATTAACAAAAGATCCTAAAGCTTGCCTACCCGAGTGATGACGGCCTAGCATGCTCCTAGCGGTTAAGTAAGAGGAGTACAAATATAGAAATAAACTAAAATAAATAGGATTCTTTTCATGCTCCTTCTCCTTTTAATTTCATGCATTTAGACCGAACCCAATCCTAAAGCAAGTAATTTAATTGAGTACTAGCGGGCTCAATCTTTTCCCCATTCCAACGACCCAATTCATGAATTTAGTCAAGAGGTCCACACCAAATAAAGACAAGAAAATATTAAACAAAATGACTAACCAAAAACACATAATACTAGTAGCATATGAACGATAACAAAGAGCACAATGGAATTAAAAATATAGCAGGCGGATAAAAAAATGATAAGAGCCATGAGACACTCCCTAGACAACCCAATTTAATTGGTGCAAGCAAATAACTTATCATTGATTTTGGACGCTAATTAAATGGGTCACTTGAATTCTTTTAAAACGTATAATCTGGCACTACAAGGAATTAGGAAGAACTAAGGATAATTTTTAACTAAATGCTATATGAATAAGCTTTTAAAACTACGAAAGAAACATGAGCAAACATACAGTAGAAAACTTTCACATTTTTTTTTTTTAAAAAAAGTACCTAATCCATTTTATCATTAACAATATTCTATCACCTGAAATTGAGGAATAAACTATTCAAAGAAAAACAAAGACCTTACTAATATGGCTACTACACTACTTCAAAGAACACCTAATTACGAAAAAGAAATCACATACCAAAAACCTCTTTTTAGAACTTAAATCTATTGGGACTATTCGGAGTTTTTTTTTTCATCTATTTTTGTTTCCTCTTTCTCCAACTTAACTGACGACAATAGGCGTATTATTATGCCCTAGTTTGATTATCTTGTTTTTATCATGATATTATTGGGAAATTCACTCACATTACTTACATTAGGAAAATATATGACTTCATGATCTTTGTTCAATTAGTTTCTATTAATCATATTGATGCATCTAATGCAATAGTTAACTTTAAAATTGATTATCTTCTATACAATTCAAACTTCAAAAGAAACTAAAGAAGAACCAACAGTATGAATAACACACATTAAACTAAAATGAACTAACAAACTCCAACCATCATTAATATTTGGATTTGTTTACCCTCAAATCCGAGTAACAATTAAATTTATTCATGGTGCTAAGGATCCGTGAATCAATTTGATACAATCTAAAGTATAATGTAGATAATTGAAAGATAATAGACAAAAGGAAATATCAAACCACAGAGATTGAATAGCTGGCGACGAAATATGAAAAATAGACAAAGCTTGATGAATAGTGACAACGAACAGTAACGACGCACAGTACTAGTGAACAGTAGTAAATTTTTGTATCTCTTCTCAGTTTTTTTTTTGTGTCTTACAATGAAGGTCAAATTCCTCTCTTATAGGTAGATAAAAGAGCCCTAAACATGGTAAAAGTCTAATTATAGGGTAAATCCCTTTGATTACGGGACGAAATATCCTAAAATGGCACCTCAACGTTTATAACGGTTGAGATATTTATTCCTGGCGAGATATCAGGAATCCCCGAAATATCCGGTTCAAAACTAATTCTTTGTTACGAGATGTGCCCTAATCGGCTGATATCGGTTGCCCCGTTTCGGCTGCTTCAGCCTCCGTACCCGATTTGCTGACTTCGGACCGAGGCAGCCCGGCCTCATATCACGCCGGGCCCGACTTCACTCGATTGTATCCGACCCAATACAGATAGTCCCCTCGTTTATTGGAGAGTAAGGACAAAAACGATATGAGTTGTCATCCTTCGAACCTTTTGGTTAAGTAATCGACATATCCTCGAGGATGCCCGAGCATTAGGTCCACCGGTAGGCGTAGCAAGCTATCTCCACAGCTTGGCGACTGAAGAAGACCGGGCTGCAATGAATGCTGTGGATTGGGCTTGTTTGTTCAACGAAGCTCAACAGGCATCGAACAGAGTACGTTTCTTGTTTACTTTAAACTATACTTAATATTTCGGTTCCAAACCCATACTGACAATTTTCAATTCGAATTTTCCACAGTCTTCGGTGCTTTATCACGAAGTGTTCCTTCGCATTAAAGAAGGAATGGCGCAAGAAATGGATCGACGTCGGCGGCTTGAAAATAAGTTGTCAAGTCTCCAGGCCGAACTAAACTCCGTAAGGAAAGAGCATGCCTCTTGCGTTGATCGAATGGGGCAAATGGATAATCGGTTGGACCGACTCCGGTTCGAGCTGAACGAGGCAAAGGTTGAAACGAGCGGTTGGAGAACCAAGGCCGAGATTCTAGCTGCAGAGAAAATGGCTCTCCAAGAACAGGCCTCGGAAGCGCAAGAAAGAATCGGATCCCTTCTTAAGGACAATGAGTTCCAACGGCTTCAAGTCGATTCGCTCAACCAAGACTGGGCGGCTCAGACCAATCGACTTCAGGAAGCAAAATCGGAGATTGCCGCTACTAAGGCCAAAGCTGATGACTTGATAGCTTAGTATAGAGCTGATGTTGAGGTAGCTCATGAGAAATCGAAAGCGCTGATCGAGTATACTCAATGCCAAACTCGCCTTTCTATTCTCGAGGAGCTTCAGGCCCGTGGCCTCGATTTGTCTTCCGATGTTGCTGAGGCATCGAAAGTTGAGGACGAAATGAGAAGAAGAACCTTTCCTGAAGAGTATGAAGACGGCTCGGACTGATACTGTCTTGATACTTTATAGCCTGAGTTATATAAAGATCCCACCTTGTATAAAGACTCTTTTTTTTTCATTATAGTTCGAGTTTGTTCCTTGATTCTCATGCATCGAAATGTACTGCCTTAGCTAGGATTATAAATTGCGATCGACTAATTAATAGTTAGCCCGGCCTTAGCCTCGTAGCAAGTTCAGAACACATTAATAACTAGTTTGGCCTTAGGCTTGTTCGAAACGATTTAAACGAGCTTTTATTTGCTCTGTTTTCAACCATTAAGCTTATAGGAATCGGGGCCATGCCTTAGCAAAAAATTAGACCCCTATCAAATAGATTTGATCTTAACTTTGTTTCGAAGTCTTGTTCTCGGGCTTCGATCAGATATGAGTTTTCAATTTGATTCGGCCTTGGCCGTAAGTCAGGATTGCCAGGATCGGTCTTAATTCCCTATGCGCTTTGTTAGCTTTAATATGGCCTTAGCCTGATTTGCCGGTTTCGGAGTTTGCCTTGTTAGGTCTTGTCCCTCCCCCGGTCTCGATGTGCGTCTTTCACTAATATTAGTTATTGATAATGCGAAGATAATTAAATAAAAAGCCCTTAGGCTTGAGAACACAATGTAGGCATCAAATGAATTTGTTAATATTCATGTACTTGTACATCTTCATTTGTCGGAGGGGAACAAGATCGA
>MCJB01013803.1:50110-89463 GCA_002018475.1 Nicotiana obtusifolia | reverse complement strand
AGGTCTAAGTCCAAAAGCCGAGCTGTTGCCAAAGATGAGTGTGCTTTCTGTCATGAGAAAGGACACTGGAAGAAAGACTGTCCAAAGCTGAAGAAGAAAGGGAAGGCTCCGCAAGATGCAAATGTTGCGGAATGCAAAAGTGATGCGAAATCAGATATCTCTTTGATTGTCTCGCCTTCAGCGTCATCACATCCAGATGAGTGGATATTGGATTCAGGTTGTACCTATCATATGTGTCCCATTCGGGAATGGTTCTTTGAGTTTCGGGAACTAGATGGTGGAGTTGTTTACATGGGTAACGATAATCCATGTAAGACAGTCGGGTTAGGTTCAATCAAGCTGTGCAATCATGATTGATCCACAAGAATTTTGCAGGATGTACGGTATGTGCCAAAGTTGAAGAAGAATCTCATCTCATTGGGGGCTTTAGAATCTAAAGGCCTAATTGTGACGATGCGAGATGGAGTTCTTAAAGCAACTTCAGGAGCACTGGTGATGTTAAAAGGCGTGAGGAAGAACAATCTGTACTACTACCAAGGTAGTACAGTGGTGGGGACAGTAGCAGCGGCAACTTCTAGCACTAAGAAGGATGTCGAGGCAACGAAGCTGTGGCATATGAGGTTGGGACATGCTGGAGTGAAATCCTTGCAAATTCTTACTAAGCAGGGATTGTTGAAAGGTGCGAAGGCTTGCAAACTTGAATTTTGTAAGCACTGTGTTCTGGGAAAACAACGAAGAGTGAAGTTTGGCACTGCCATTCATAATACCAAGGGTATTCTGGATTATGTGCACTCAGATGTGTGGGGACCTGCCAAGACTTCGTCTATCGGAGGTAGGCATTATTTTGTCACTTTTGTTGATGACTTTTCCAGGAGAGTTTGGGTGTTTACCATGAAGAACAAAGATGATGTGCTTGGAATTTTCCTTAAGTGGAAAGCTCGAGTTGAAAATCAGACAGGAAGGAAGATCAAGGTTCTCCGAAGAGACAATGGAGGAGAATATAAGAGTGATCCATTCCTGAAAGTATGCCAAGATTGTGGCATAGTTCGGCACTTCACGGTTAGAAAAACACCGCAGTAGAATGGGGTGTCAGAGCGTATGAATAAGACACTTGTGGAGAAAGTTCGTTGTATGTTGTCTAATGCTGGGTTAGGCAGAAAGTTTTGGGCTGAGGCTGTGACATACGCTCAACATCTCGTCAATCGTTTGCCATCATCAGCTATAGATGGCAAAACTCCGTTAGAGGTATGGTCTGGAAAACCTGCAACAGATTACGATTCTTTGCATGTTTTTGGTTCTATTGCATATTATCATGTGATTGAATCAAAGTTGGATCCACGGGCAAAGAAGGCTCTTTTCATGGGCTTTAGTCCTGGAGTGAAGGGATACCGTTTATGGTGTCTGGAGGCAAAGAAAATGATTATCAGCAGAGATGTTACCTTTGATGAATCTGCCATGTTGAAGAAGGTAAATCCAGATGGAATTGATAGTACTCCACAGGAGGTAGAGTGCACTCCGAAGCAGGTGGAGTTTGAGCAAACGGTGGTGATCCCAGCACGAAGCACCACTAGTGACTCTCCTATGGCGGAAGAAGAGTCAGATGATGAAGAGGTTCTTACCCAAGAACCTCAACAGCAATCAGCGCCAATTGCAGTTAGAAGACAGAGACGAGATATTCAGAAGCCTGCTCGTTTCATGGATATGGTTGCCTATGCACTTCCAGTTGTTGATGACATTCCATCCACCTACCCAGAAGCTATTCTAAGTTCAGAGAGTGGGGATTGGGCAGGTGCAATGGAAGAGGAGATGCAATCTTTGAAGAAGAACAAAACGTGGAAGTTGGCACAATTACCGAAAGGTAAGAAGGCAATTGGGTGCAAATGGGTATTCGCAAAGAAAGAAGGATTTCCAAACAAAGAAGATGTTCGCTACAAGGCAAGGTTGGTGGCTAAAGGCTATGCTCAGAGGGAGGGAATTGATTATAATGAGGTATTTTCTCCAGTTGTTAAACATTCCTCCATTAGAATTCTGTTGGCCTTGGTAGCACAGTTGAATTTGGAGCTAGCTCAACTCGATGTAAAGACTGCGTTCTTACACGGTGATTTGAAAGAGGAAATCTATATGACTCAGCCAGAAGGATACAAGGTTGCTGGCAAAGAAAATTGGGTTTGTAAACTTAGCAAATCGTTGTACGGACTGAAACAGTCTCCGAGACAATGGTACAAACGGTTTGATAAGTTCATGAAGGATCAGAAGTACAAGAGAAGCAAATACGATCATTGTGTGTATTTGCGCAGACTTCAAGATGGTTCCTACATCTACTTACTCTTATATGTTGATGATATGTTGATTGCAGCAAAGAGCCAAGTTGAGATTGACAAGTTGAAGGCTCAGTTGAATAAAGAGTTCGAGATGAAGGATTTGGGGGAAGCCAAGAAGATTCTCGGCATGGAGATAAGCAGGGATAGAGAAAGGGGCAAACTTTGGCTGTCACAGAAGCAGTATTTGCAGAAGATACTACAACGTTTTGGTATGCACGAAGATACCAAACCTGTAAGTACCCCACTTGCTCCTCATTTGAAATTGAGTAGCCGTTTATCTCCGACGACTGATGAAGAACGAGAATACATGGCCAAAGTCCCGTATGCAAATGTAGTTGGAAGTTTGATGTATGCAATGGTGTGTACGAGACCAGATATTTCACAGGCTGTTAGTATTGTTAGCAGGTACATGCATGATCCGGGCAAGGGTCATTGGCAAGCTGTGAAATGGATTCTACGGTATCTTCAAAATACCGTAGATATTGGATTAACATTCGAGCGGGATGAATCATTTGGTCAATGCATAGTTGGATATTGTGATTCTGATTATGCAGGTGATTTGGATAAGCGGCGTTCTACAACTGGCTATTTGTTTACTTTAGCAAAAGCGCCAGTTAGTTGGAAGTCTACCTTGCAGTCAACGGTAGCTTTGTCTACAACAGAGGCAGAGTATATGGCAATAACAGAGGCTGTGAAGGAAGCAATTTGGCTTTATGGGTTGCTTAAAGACTTGGGAGTTGGTCAGAAACAACTTGAGGTATATTCTGACAGTCAGAGTGCTATTCATTTAGCAAAAAAATCAAGTCTTTCATGCACGGACGAAGCACATTGACGTTCGCTATCATTTTGTGCGGGAGATTCTCGAAGAAGAGGAGATACTTCTCCAGAAGATTCACACTACGGAGAATCCTGCAGATATGCTCACCAAGGTGGTTCCAAGGGCCAAGTTCGAACACTGTTTGGACTTGGTAATGTCTTGCACATTTGAAGTTTGGCGCCCGGAGGCGCAAATTTGAAGCACCACGAAACTGTTTTTTTTTTTGTTATGTTTGTTTGAGAAGATTTGTATTGGTGGGATTTTGAAATTAAGCCAAGGTGGAGATTTGTTGACTTTTTTGGCTAAATTTCCTAGTCCCACATCGGTTAACAACCTTTTGGGAAGGAGGTTTGGAGTTATAAATTAACTCCTCCTCCTTCAATATTTGTATCCCAACAAACTCTCTTCTCCCACATTAATAAAAAGCGGGCTGTTTGAGCGGTGCTCGGAGACTAGGCTAAATTGGCCGAACTCCGTTAACAAATTTTCGGGTGTGTTCTTTCTTTGTCTCTTTTATTATTCCGCTTTATTTCTTTTCTGTTGTAGTATAATATTCAATATTATTTGTCGGGTATTTGTATTAGTGTTCTGTCTAGTTCATTTGTTTTTGAACTAGTTCATTTCACTAGTTGTGTTGTCGTAGTGGGAAAATTACCCGATTTTCCCAACAGCTTTTGCATCTAGGCCTTTACTTTTGGCTGCCAAAATTGTCTGCTATAACGGGACGGACATTGTCTTTTCCCCCTATGGCGATTACTGGAGACAAATGCGTAAAATTTGTCTCTTGGAATTGCTTAGTGCCAAAAATGTTAGGTCATTCAGCTCAGTTAGACGAGACGAAGTTTTCCGTATGATTGAATTTTTTCGATCTTCTGGTAAACCAGTTAATGTAACAAAAAGGATTTCTCTATTCACAAGCTCTATGACATGTAGATCAGCCTTTGGACAAGAATACAAGGAGCAAGACGAATTCGCACGACTAGTAAAAAAAGTGTCAAGCTTAATGGAAGGGTTTGATGTTGCTGATATATTTCCTTCACTGAAGTTTCTTCATGTGCTCAGTGGAATGAAGGCTAAAATTATGGATGCACACCATGAGTTAGATGCCATTCTTGAAAAAATTATCAATGAGCACAAGAAAATTGCAAGTGGAAAGAATAATGATGAATTAGGAGGTGAAGGATTAATTGACGTACTGCTAAGACTTATGAAAGAGGGAGGCCTTCAATTCCCGATCACCAACGACAACATCAAAGCTATTATTTTTGTAAGTATTGTATACTTCATCATTCTTCGCTCATTATTATTACTTTTTCTGTTCTATTTTATATCATATATATATATTTTTTAGTTTGTTCCAAAAAGAATGATAAATTTTACCGTTAAAAATAATTTAACTTTAAACTTCTTATTATACCATTAATGGCATGCTTTTATAGTTATAGAAATATCAATGTTTAAGATCATAAGTTCGAAAAGTCTTTCTCCCTTTCTTTTTAAACTTTATATCTAATCAAATACTGTCATATAAAATGATATAAAATGAAACGGAGGAAGTATCATGATTTAAGCATACACCTAGTACTTTCTCTAATTGCATAATTGTTTTTCTATAATTATTTTGGCACTTAAAGAGTCAGTTAAGTTAATTTTTAAATAGGACTACTAATCTTACTTTCATGACTAAATTTACACATTTGAAAAGTACCATGAAAAAACTATGTCAACGACCACAACTTAGCCTTTCTAGGATAATAATGAAATACGTAGCAAAATATCATGAGCAGAAAATAATTTTGGCCTAGAACTTCAAAAAGTTTCTTTCGATGTAGAACAAAGGTAGTAGTAACCCAAACCTAGTATAAATAAGTTATTTAAATATTCAGCTGAAATTGGTTAAAACGTTTGTACGAAATAAATAGCATGTGAGATAATTTAATATTTTAACTTGCTAAAAATTGAAGGACATGTTTGGTGCGGGAACAGACACTTCATCAACCACAATTGATTGGGCCATGGTCGAAATGATAAAGAATCCAAGTGTATTAGCTAAAGCTCAAGCAGAAGTAAGAGAAGCCTTCAGAGAGAAAGAAACTTTTGATGAAAATGATGTCGAGGAGTTGAAATACCTAAAATTGATTATCAAAGAAACCTTGAGACTCCATCCTCCGCTTCCCCTTTTGCTCCCAAGAGAATCTAGAGAAGAAACAGATATAAACGGCTACACTATTCCTTTGAAAACAAAACTTATGGTTAACGTTTGGGCTATTGGAAGAGATCCAAAATATTGGGATGACGTCGAAAGTTTTAAGCCAGAGAGATTTGAGCATAATTCTATGGATTTTATTGGTAAAAATTTTGAATATTTGCCCTTTGGTAGTGGAAGGAGAATGTGCCCCGGGATATCATTTGGTTTGGCTAATGTTTATTTGCCACTAGCTCAATTGTTATATCATTTTGATTGGAAACTCCCTACTGGAATCAATCCAAGTGACTTGGACATGACTGAGTCGTCAGGAATAACTTGTGCTAGAAAGAGTGATTTATACTTGACTGCTACTCCATATCAACCTTCTCAAGAGTGATGCAATGACATCAACCTTTTGAATTTCTGTCAAACCCACCAATAGTGTATTAATTCTTCTCCGAATGTTGTTTCTATTATATGTCTTTTATTATATAATAAAAATCATATAGTTTTGGATACAAGTTATCGAATGAGATTTTTTGTTGATTTCAAATTTTTGAATGTAATGAGGTGGGAACACTGTTTACCCTGAAATCCCGGTAACAATTGAATTTGTTCGTGGTGCTAAGAATCCGTGAATCAATTTAATACAATGTAAAGTATAATGTAAACGATTGAAAGATAATGGAAAAAAGAATAATCAAACCACAAAGATTAAGTAGCTGGCGATGAATTATAAACCAAACTTGATGAATAGTGATAATGAAAGGTAGTAGTGAATAGCAGTAATTCTAATATTTTCTCTCAGTATGTCTTGTGTCTACAGTGAAAGTCGAATGCCCTTCTTATAGGCAGCTAAAAGAGCCCTAAACATGGTAAAAGTCTAATTACAGAGTAAATCCCTTTAATTACGGGATGAAATATCCTAAAATGGTGCCTCAACGTCTATAACGGTTGAGATATTTGCTCCCGGCGAGATATCAGGAATCTGCGAAATATCTGGTTTGAAACTGATTCTTTGTTACGAGACTTGCCATGGCCGGCCGACACCGGCTGCCCCGTTTCGGCTGCTCCAGCCTCCGTACCCGATTTGTTGACTTCGGACCGAGGTAGCCCGACCTCATACCATGCCCGGGCCCGACTTCACTTGATTGTGTCCGACCCAATACAGATAGTCCCCTCGTTTATTGGAGAGTAAGGACGAGAAACGATATGAATTGTCATCCTTCGAACCTTTTGGTAAAGCAATCGACATCTCCATTAGCGTGACACGCAAGCAGAGCCATCAAAATCGCTTATCCCAAAAAGACCCTATATGTGATGGTAGTGCAGTGACGCACACAACCGTCGACACAGGAAATCATTACCTGTCTTATCCGCAGAACCTTGTACCTTCTGTGTGCATTTAATGCCTCACCCCATGCTTTGTACCGTCGCTTTTTGGGGAAGTATAAATACTTTCTCCCCTCTTTGAACCAGTTTCTTTACCCTTACGCTATTGAAGAATTTACTCCTTCTAATCCCCATTACCAGAAAAGCTTTTAGTCTTTTTTTTTATCAGAAAACTTCTAGTCTTCCCCGTTTCTTGCTTCTGCTACTACAATGGCCAAAACTTCTAAGTCAGTTCCCCAGAGACAAACTTCCCCTGCCCAGCCTGTTGAAGAGGCTGAGCCCATCCGCGCTGAGGAACCCTCTATGGAGCCTCCATTGAAGGCCTTCATTCCAGTGGGATGCTTCATAGGCTCCGACTTTAAGGTCGAGAAGCCTTCCCCGGTGCCTGGCCGAGGCGAACCGGTTTCGGAATATATCAGTTCAATCACCCCAAAACATCTTGAAAGGGTGAAGGCTGAGTGCCATTGGGCTGATAAGGAAATAATAATCCCTTCTCCGAATGAAGCCATTACCACACATGTGGAGGGATACCTTAGTGTATATACTTACCCGTTCACACTAGGACCCATAGAACCTCTAATCATCGAGTTTTGTAGGAGGTACGAAGTCACTCTAGGTCAAGTCCACCCTTCTGTGTGGCGTATAGTTTACCTTTTCCGTTTTTTCGTAGATAAGGTCGAGGGGGGGCATCCTTTCACCCTCGACCATTTGCTTCGATTATATAGTCCCTGGATTTTCCGAGGGGGGGCTGATTAAACTAGCTCGCCGGGCCAGCAAGGCTCCATTCTCGAGCATTGACGAAGATAGGGATCGGGGCTGGATGAGCCGATACGTTCGAATTAAAACTTCCGACCTGATCCCTACCGATAGTATGTCGTTCCCCGAGAAGTGGAACATGAAACGTAAGCGCTTCTCCATTTATCTTTTTTTAGTACTGTCTGTCAATGCATAACCGATGTGTTATGATGTGCAGCCGTTTCCCAGGCACCGGCCGCAATCGAGGACTTGATGGAGTGGGTCAGGAGAGTCGTGGCCCAAAGGTCCTATTCCGAGCGGGCCTTGAGAGAAATGTCAAAAGGTATTTGGGAGGCCAAGAACCATGGTGAGCTTCATCGATATCCATTTTCTCCACAACAATCGACACCAATACTTAACATTCTGAAAATATATTGTGCAGGTCTCTCCAAGGATGCCGAGTTGAGGTCGGCAGTTACCGGTGGGACAGGTCCTCGTCCCCTTCCCACATCGGAGAAGGAAGAAGGAAAGAAGAGAAAAAGGGCTCCCGCCCACGCTGAGCCCGAAAAGAAGAAAGGTAGAAGGAAGATGGCAGCTCGTAAGATCATAGCCCCCGATCCTTCTATCGAACTAAGTGACGACTCTGAGGGGGAAAAGAGCCCCGAAATTGACAAAACCCCTCGGGAAGTCCCCGAGCCGATCATGGAAGAAACCGGTGTCTCCCCAGGAGACAATATTGAAGCGGGAGCAAGGACCGAAGATCGGGCCAATGTGCAGGAGGTGGCACGAAGATCCTCGGATATCCCCGAAATGGTACATTCACCCTCCTTCTCGGAGACGATTTTGAAAGAAGCCCATGATGCAAGGGTACACACGCCGAGCAAGGTGCCGGCCACAATAGGGACCTTCGAGGAATTTTTTGACGGGGTGCCGTCGGCCGACACTTTTGGCCTCGAAGTCCCCAGAAGGAGTCCCCCAGCCGAGACAAGTGGAATGTCGGCTGGTATCAAGTTAGTAGATAAATTCCCTGCACCGAGCTCGAATCTTGAAAGGAGGAGGGTGATAACCCTTGCTATCCCCGAGGACGCCCGAGCATTAGGCCCACCGATAGGCGTAGCAAGCTATCTCCACAGCTTGGCGACTGAAGAGGACCGGGCTGCAATGAATGCTGTGGATTGGGCTTGTTTATTCAACGAAGCTCAACAGTCATTGAACAGAGTATGTTTTCCTGTTTACTTTAAACTATACTCAAGATTTTGGTTCATAACCCATACTGACAATCTTTAATTTGAATTTTCCACAATCTTTGGTGCTTTACCACGAAATGTTCCTTCGCATTAAAGAAGGAATGGCACAAGAGTGGGAACAACGTCAGCAGCTAGAAAATAAGTTGTCAAGTCTCCGGGCCGAACTAAACTCCGTAAGGAAAGAGCATGCCTCTTACGTTGATCGGATGGGGCAAATGGACAATCGGTTGGATCGACTCCAGTCCGAGCTGAATGAGGCAAAGGCTGAAACGAGCGGTTGGAGAACCAAGGCCGAGCTTCTAGATGCAGAGAAAATGGCTCTCCAAGAACAGGCCTCGGCAGCTCAAGAAAGAATCGGAGCCCTGCTTAAGGACAATGAGTTCCATCGGTTCCAAGTCGAATCGCTCAACCAAGACCAGGCGGCTTTGACCAATCGACTTCAGGAAGCAAAATCGGAGACCGCCGCTACTAAGGCCAAAGCCGATGACTTGATAGCTCAGTATAGGGCCGATGCTGAGGTAGCTCACGAGCAATCGAAGGCGCTGATCGAGTATACTCAATGCCAAACTCGCCTTTCTGTTCTCGAGGAGCTCCAGGCCCGTGGCCTCGATTTGTCTTCCGATGTTGCTGAGGCATCGAAAGTTGAGGATGAAATGAGAAGAAGAACCTTTCCTGAAGAGTGTAAAGACAGCTCGGACTGATATTGTTTTGATATTTTATAGCCTGAGTTATGTAAAGATCCCACCTTGTATAATGACATTTTTTAATATATTTCGAGTTTGTTCCCTGATTCTCATGCATCGAAATATCCTGCCTTAGCTAGGATTATAAATTGCGACTAACTAATTAATAGTTAGCCTGACCTTAGCCTCGTAGTGAGTTCAGAACACATTGATAACTAGTTTGGCCTTGGCCTTGTTCAAAGCGATAACTAGTTTTGGCCTTAGCCTTGTCCAAAACGATTTAAACGAGCTCTTATTCGCTCTGCTTTCAACAATTAAGCTTATCGGGATCGTGGTCATGCCTTAGCAAAAATTAGCCCCCTACCAAATAGGTTCGATCTTAACTTTGTTTCAAAGTCTTGTTCTTTCATGCTTCGATCAGATATGAGTTTTTAAATTTGATTCGGCCTTGGCCATAGATCGGAATTGTCAAGATCAGTCTTAATTCCCTTTGCGCTTTGTTAGCTTTAATAAGGCCTTAGCCCGATTTTTCGGCTTCGAGGTTTGCCTTGCTAGGTCTTATCCCCCCCTCCCCCCCCGGTCTCGATGTGCGTCTTTCATTAATATCAATTATTGATAATGCGAAGACAATTAAATAAATATCACTTAGGCTTGAGAACACAATGTAGGCATCAAATGACTTTGTTGATATTCATATACTTGTACATCTTCATTTGTCGGAGGGGAGCAAGATCGGTCTACCTGGGTACGGCTCTTTTGACCGTTTGACCCTTACATGAAATCCTAACAATCTTTGTTTAGCCCCCTCGAAATCGAAGTAATTAGCCCTTGGGCTTAAGAACTCATGAATTCCAGTAAATGGTTAATCTATGTTAGCACGACATATGGTTGCCTCATTAAAAACCTTGCCGTAAAACCCAATTTGGGACAAAATCGGTCAAAGGGAAAAAGAGTGCAACGCGTGCTTTCAGTCCTAATACTTGGTGCTTAACTTGCTTGATATCGATCTGTCCTGCATACGTCAGTACCAATAAATGAAAAAGAAAGTAGAAAAAGGTGAGGTAAATTACCTTCACAGTAGAATCTTTTCAAGTGGCTCACATTCCAGTTATTTGGCAACGGCTTACCATCCGAAGTTCCAAGCTTGTATGAGCCCTTCCCGGTGACCTTTAGTATAGTATAGGGACCTTCCCAGTTCGGTCCCAGTTTCCCTTCGTTAGGGTCTCGAGTATTAAGCGTGATTCTTCTGAGTACTAAGTCCCCTGCAATGAAGTGTCGAAGTCGAGTTCTTCGATTATAATACCTCTCGATTCTCTCTTTTTGAGCCGCCATTCAGGCCAAAGCAGCTTCTCTTCTTTCATCTAAGAGCTCCAGGCTAATATTCATAGCCTCTTTGTTGGTCTCCTCGGTTGCATGCTGAAATCTAATGCTCGGTTCGCCTACCTCGACCGGTATCAACGCTTTGGTGCCGTACACTAAAGAAAATGGAGTGGCTCCGGTACTAGTTTTTTCAGTTGTTCGATACGCCCATAAGACTGCAGGCAACATTTCCCTCCACCTTCCTTTAGCGTCAACTAACCTTTTCTTGAGGTTTTGAATTATAGTTTTGTTGGTCGATTCTGCTTGACCGTTGCCGCTGGGGTGGTACGGAATTGAAAATATCCTTTTAATTTTGTTGTCTTCAAAGAATTTGGTTACCTTATTGCCGATGAACTACTTTTCATTATCGCATACGATCTCAGAAGGCATTCCGAATCGGCAGATGATATGGTCCCATATGAAGTTGATCACCTCCTTTTCTCTAACCTTCTCGTAAGCCTGTGCTTCTACCCACTTAGAAAAATAGTCAGTCATAAAAAGGATAAACTGAGCTTTACCTGGTGCTCGAGGGAGCGGGCCTACTATATCCATTCCCCACTTCATAAACGGCCATGGCGATATAACTGAATGCAGTGTTTCAGCAGGTTGGTGGATGATCGGTGCATGTCTTTGACACCTGCCGCATTTGCGTACAAATTCCTTCGCGTCCTTTTCCATATTGATCCAGTAATAGCCAGCTCGGATTACCTTTCAATACGAACTAGCGAATCAAAGCCCGAATGATTGCCACACGCTCCTTCATGTATCTCTCTCAAGATATACTCGGTGTCCCCGGGGCCGAGACATATAGCTAGGGGTCCTCCAAAGGTCCTTCTGTATAGGGTTCCATCATCGGCCAAACAAAATTGGGCTGCCTTTGTACGCAATGCTCTCGACTCTTTGGGGTCATGCGGAACCTTACCTGAGCTGAGGTATTCTATGTATTTGTTTCTCCAATCCCAAGTCAAACTTGTCGAGTTGACCTCGGCATGACCTTCTTCCACCACCGATCTCAGCAACTGCACGACCTTTTCAGAGCCGATTTCTTCGTCATCGACCGATGAGCCTAGGTTCGCGAGGGCATCGGCTTCGCTATTTTGTTCCCGAGGTATGTGTTGCAGGGTCCATTCCTTGAACCTGTGTAAAGTGACCTGAAGCTTATCCACATACCTTTGCATACGTCCTTCTCTGACTTCGAACGTCCTATTCACTTGGTTGACTACAAGGAAAGAGTCGCACTTGGCCTCGATTATTTCTGCCCCAAGGTTCTTGGCCAGTTCCAGACCTTTTCAGTTCCTGTAATGCATGTTGATATTTTGGTCCCCACGAGAACTCGTTCTTCTTTTTTAGTAGGTTGAAGAACTGGTGGATCCTATATGATGATCGAGATATGAAGCGGCCCAATGCTGCAATCCGGCCTGTCAGTTTTTGTATGGCCTTAACGCTGTCGATGACTTTTATATCTTCGATAGCTTTAATTTTGTCCGGGTTGATCTCTATTCCTTTGTTCGAGACCATAAACCCGAGAAATTCCCCGGAGCCTACCCCGAACGCGCATTTTTCCGGGTTCAGCTTCATATTGTACTTTTTCAAAATGTCGAAACTCCTGCAAATGACTAAGATGGTCCTCTGCTCGCAGGGACTTGACCAACATGTCATCAATATAAACTTCCATGGTTTTACCTAGTTGGTTTTTGAACATTTTATTTACCAGACGTTGATATGTAACCCCCGCATTCTTAAGCCCAAATGGCATCACATTATAGCAGTAAGTGCCATATTTGGTGATGAAGGATGTTTTCTCTTGATCATCCTTATCCATTTGTATCTGGTTATATCCAGAATAGGCGTCGAGAAAACTAAGAGTCTCGTGGCTAGCAGTGGCTTCGATCATTCGATCGATGTTGGGCAAGGGGAAAGAATCTTTGGGGCACGCTTTATTTAGATCCTTATAATGTATACACATCCTAAGTTTGTTCCCCTTTTTCGGTACTACAACTACGTTAGCTAACCATTCGGGGTACTTCACCTCCCGAATGGACCCTATATTTAAGAGTTTTGTTACCTCATCCTTGATGAAGACCTGTTTGACTTCGGATTGAGGTCTACTTTTTTGTTTGACCGCCGGAATTTTGGATCAACACTCAGCTTGTGTGTCGTAATCTCTGGTGGTATGCCTGTCATGTCTAAATAGGACCAAGCAAAAGAACTTTCATTAGCTGAAAGAAAAGAAAGTAGCTTGGTCCTGAGCTCGGAGTTCAAACCCGAGCCCAGGTATACCTTTCGATCGGGCGCGTCATGGCGGATCGAGATTTGCTCCAGCTCCTCGATTGTTGACTTAGTTGCGTCGGTGTCATCCGGGATGACAAAGGATCGGGGTATCCCGAAGCTATCTTCATCAAGTCGATCTTGCTCACCCTCATCTGTCGAAGGCGGCTTTTGTGATTGCTATTTGGCCCTCTGTTGGGGAATGGTAGACTTTGGTGTCGCTTCTTCTACTACGAACATTTCCCTTGCCGCATGTTGTTCTCCGTAAACGGTGATGACCCCCTCGGCCGATGGAAACTTTAACATCTGATGCAAGGTCGAGGGTACGGCCTTAATATCGTGTATCCAGGGTCTTCCGAGTAGGGCTTTGTACCTCATATCGCCCTCGATCACACAGAATTTCGTTGCCCTGGTCGTTCCAGCGACGTTTACCATCAGAGTTATTTCTCCTTTGGTTGTCTCCGATGCCATGTTAAAACCGTTGAGCACTCGGACCTCGGAAATGATCTGACTTGTTAGTCCCAGCTGTTCAATGACGCAAGACCGGACTATGTTGGCTGAACTCCCGGGGTCGATGAGTACGCGCTTCACTCGAGTGTCGTATACCGTTATCGATATTACTAGTGCGTCGTTGTGAGGTTGTGTAAGGCCCTCGATATCTTTGTCGCTGAAATATAGAGTCCCTTCCGTTGCATAGTCCCGAGTACGTTTTTCTCGGGTAATGGATATTTTGGTACGCTTCAGCACCGGTACCTGAGGCGCATCTGTTCCTCCAATTATCATGTTGATTGTATGTCTTGGCTCTCTTTGATCTGCCGGCCTGTCCCTATTTTCATAGTGATTCTTCGCTCGTTCGCTCAGAAATTCCCGAAGATGCCCGTTCTCGTGCAACCGGGCTACCTCTTCTCTCAGCTGTCAACAATCTTCCGTTCTGTGCCCGTGAGTGCCATGATACTTGCATACAACGTTGGGGTCTCTCCTGGCAGGGTCTGTTTGTAATGGCCTTGGCCATCTGGTGTCCTTGATGCGACCAATTACTGAAACGAGGGTTGCTGAGTCGACATTAAAATTATATTCAGACAACCGGGGTGCTTCTTGGCGATCACTGGTTTTCTCGAAGTTGCCTTTTGGAACGACCTCCTGTTCCTTTGATTGATGTCGTACCCGTTTTCTTGTCTCGGGGTATTATGTCCTCTCGGTACAATCCTTCGATCCTCTGGGTATGGCCGATGTCTGTCTCGGTTTGTCCTTGGTTCTCGAAAGTTATCCCTTCGAGGTCGATCAAAAGTTTTAACCATAAAAGAAGAGCCCGTTGCAACCCCGACTTGGTCATCCTCTATCCTGATCTTCGACTGATATCGGTTGTGGATGTCTGCCCAGGTGATGGCCGGGTATTCAATCAAACGTTGCTTGAGTTGTCTAGATGCCGCAGAACTGCCGGTATTAAGCCCTTGGGTGAAAGCTTGCACGGCCCAGTCGTCTATAACCGGTGGCAGGTCCATCCGCTCCATTTGGAATCGAGATACGAACTCCCTTAATGTTTCGCTGTCTCGTTGTCTGACTTTGAATAAGTCTGATTTCCTCGTCTCGACCTTAATGGCGCCTGCATGGGCTTTGACGAAGGTATCAGCGAGCATGGCAAAAGAGTCGATGGAATTTGGTGGTAAATTGTGGTACCACGTCATTGCTCCCTTGGGTAGGGTTTCCCCGAATTTTTTCAAGAGGACGGACTTGACTTCGTCGTCCTCGAGATCGTTCCCCTTTATGGCACAGGTGTAAGCTGTCACGTGCTCGTTTGGATCCGAAGTTCCATTGTATTTAGAAATTTCGGGTATGCGGAACTTCTTTGGAATCGGCTTCGGAGCGGCGCTGGATGGGAAAGGCTTCTGCACAAACTTTTTTGCGTCCAAACCTTTCAACACTGGAGGCGCTCCCGGTATCTGGCCCACCCTCGAATTGTACGTTTCGACTTTTTTGTCGTTGGCTTCGATTCTTTTTTCTCCTGTCTCGACCCGCTTAGTCAAATCCTCGAGCATTTTGATAATCCCGGAGTTGATTCCTGAAGGGTTCTCATCTGGTTGTGCCGTGATTTGCTCATTTTGCTCGGCTGCCACCTGAGGAGGAACGGTTTCGGCTCTACCCGGGTTCTGACTGTGGCTTTGCAATTGGGCTATCGCCGCTTGTTGAGCTTGTAGCATGTCAAATATCATCTTGAGGCTGATTTCATTCTCCCCGCTCGGCTGCATCCCCGAGTGGTTCTCCCCCCTAACGCTGTGCGATGAGCCCGGTGCTTGGTCAGCATCGACTGCCATTTGTGAATTGGCGTCGATCGGGACCTCATATCCGGGCATAGTGTTGTTTTCGCCTTGGCGGTTGACTTCGTGGTTGAAGGGGAGTGAGTGTGCCATGATTAATCTGTAATCTGAAAAACAAAGAATTCTACAAAGAGCAAACTTAAATAGTGGTTGAAAGGGAATTATATCAAAAATTCACTAATATCCTCGGCCCACGGTGGGCGCCAAACTGTTTACCCTTAAATCTGGGTAACAATTGAATTTGTTCGTGGTGCTAAGGATCCGTGAATCAATTTGATACAATATAAAGTATAATGTAAACGATTGAAAGATAATAGATAAAAGAATAATCAAACCACATGGATTGAGTAGCTGGCGACGAAATATAAACAGAACTTGATGAACAATGATAATGAACAGTAGTGATGAACAGTAGTAGTGAATAGCAGCAATTCTAATATTTTCTCTCCATCTATCTCCTTCCTTACAGTGATGGCCGAATGCCCTTCTTATAGGCAGCTAAAAGAGCCCTAAACATGGTAAAAATCTAATTACAGAGTAAATCCCTTTAATTACGGGATGAAATATCCTAAAATGGTGCCTTAACGTCTATAACGGTTGAGATATTTATTCCCGGCGAGATATCAGGAATCCGCGAAATATCTGGTTCGAAACTGATCCTTTGTTACGAGACGTCCCCTGGCCGGCCGATATCGGTTGCCCCGTTTCGGCTGCTCCAGCCTCCGTACCCGATTTGTTAACTTCGGACCGAGGTAGTCCGGCCTCATATTACGCCCGGGCCCGACTTCACTCGATTGTGTCCGACCCGATACAAATATTTTGCTATATAATACTGAGAATTACTTATATCAAACATTAATAACTCTCGCCTCTATTATGTACCATTACATATTCAATCTACCTTTATGGTCATCGAAGCAGGAGATTTGAATGATCCAGAGAACTGAAATAGTTTTGTAAAGTATTCTTTTACAAAAGGGAGAGATTTTATAGTATTACCAAATACTTTCATTTTTACAATCTTTTGGAGGTGGAAGAAGTCGTAACATCCTTTTCTCCTTTGCCTTTTTGATTGTCTCTCAATTTTTCTCTTACAACCAATATTTTTTTGTTGGTTTTGATATTTGAATCTTCTTTGGTCGAGAAAATACTTATATTTGACGTGGGCTATAGCACACGAAAATATAGAAATCGAGTCGATTCTCGTTTTATGGCCTTAAAATGAAATAAAATGAGAAATGGTCATGCCGAGTCAGTGACCAATGTTCCTTAGGTCGTTTACTATTGTCTGGATGAATTTTATGCGATCCGGATCCGGGATGTATAGCACACGAGAATATAGAAATCGAGCCGATTTCTCGTTTTATGGCCCTAAAATGAAATAAAATGAGGAACGGTCATGCCGGGTCGGTGACCAATGTTCCTTAGGTCGTTTACTATTGTCCGGATGAATTTTATACGGTCCGGATCCGGGATCCCAGGCCCACGCGAAAGGCGTGGGCTAAAGCACACGAAAATATAGAAATCGAGCCGAGTTCTCGTTTTATGGCCCTAAAATGAAATAAAATGAGGAATGCTCATGCCGGGTCGGTGACCACAACTGGGAGATTCCAATAATAATCATCTTCAACTGGTGAGAGCCTATTAGTACACTTTAGAGTTCAAGGAAACTCAGATAAAATAAATAACTAGTTTAACTTTTTTATTTTTTATTTTGTCAAATTTCTTAGCCTAGAGAAAAGGTTAGTGATGGAATAGACATAAGGTAGTATGAATCACCTGGTAAAAGGTTAGTCATGCAACGGAATTTTATACTCCTCAGAATTCCTTGTTTGGTATAGTATTTATTATCTTTTTCGTCTCTTGTTAAAATTTTTGAGTCACAATAATATTATAGTCAAGATCATCGATAGAGAAGTCTATCTTCACATGTAACTCTGCCGACCTCATACTCACTTGAAAATCATGTGTAGCTAGATAAGAGGGAGTGATACAAAATACTCCACCCTGTGCTTAGGTCCAAGTTTTCAAAAAAATTAATATAAGTCAATTGTGAAATATACAATTCTTTAAATACCATTGAAGTCGTTTTGTTTTTGTTGTTGGTCAAGTAGTTCCTCCTCGAAAGAATCCTGTGGGGCCTTTCTTGTTCTACTTTTGTTGTGTTCTTCAGATCTCTCGTTTTGTATTGCCTGTAAATTCTCTTCGTTCTTTAATAAAGAATTGGAGATAGAAAGTGCATTGTGGAATATAAAGAGCTTGTTCAACGAAAGATTCATGTTAGCAGAAATTAGTAAAAATTTCCCTCAATATTTAATAAGTTCAAACTTGGCAGAAATTTGTAAAATATTCCCTCAATATTGATAAGTTCAAACTTGAAAAAAATATTATAATGTAACATAAAAAAACATAAGTTAGTGATCAATTACCTCGCGGAGGTTAATAAGGGAATCGAACATCATTGTACTCTTTGATATTCTCTGATTGATTTGGTAATTTTGATCTTCATTGTCTTTCATTAAAAGTTTCGACATATTATCATTGTTATTGTCCATTATAGTATGATTAGAATTGCCCGCCAGACTATTTTCACAAAAGACTAGGCTGCTCTCAAGATCACCTGGAAATCATACATAACTAAATCAAAGGAAATGATACATATAAAATGAATAATACAAGTTTGAAAATGTGGATTAGAATTCTGCAATCTAGTGTCTGCCTCACTACAGCTGCGTTATGCCATTTAGGTACAGGATTTCAAATATCACCCAAAAAGACTCCGCCCTTGTCAATGGGTGGAACCACTCGAAGTAAGTACGAACGTATACATTGTATTCGACTCGAATTAGATAATCGTTCATATAAAATTTAGGATTCACCAAAATATACTAAAAGGAGACAATTGTAAGATGTAGAATTAATTAATTACCATGAGTGCCAGCTTGGTCCTTTTCGGTTTTGCCTTTATTGTGTACTTCACATTTCTGGTTCTTTGAAATACTTAGACAATTCCAATTGTATTCCAAGGATACATGATGAGTTAATTAAAGTAAGTTTAGCAATCTTTTATATTGTCAAATTTCTAAGGGAAAAAAACGTAAGTACTTTAAATAATTGTGTACAATAATGCTCCAAATTTCACAAAGAAATACTAAAAAAGAAAGAAGGAACAAACTATTGTTAAACAATACTAGCAGCTTGTTGAAAATATTTTTTTTAAAAATGGTATACTTAGGCTAGTTTTTGCAAAATTATCCAAAAGTAAATATTTTCTCTACCTTAGATAATATAAGATCAATGGGATTGAAACCATTTTTTGAATGTAGTTTGTCCAGGTAAACTTGAAAAATGCATATGGAAACAAGTCCAAACTGTTACATCTCATACTAGTGACAAAAAACGTCAAATGACCTTAGTTTATGGTACCTTATAGCAAAAGTGGATATAAACTTATTGCTCAAACTAAAAATAAAGAGATTATTTCTCCATTTAAGACTCTACGTACTAGAGAATATAGGCTGTGTTGTGGTGGTGGCCGTAAGAAAATAAGATAGAAGGAATGGTATGAGTTAATCACCTTGTTTATGTCAACAATGGAATGGAATTTTGTACTTTCTGGTATTTGTCGTTTCAAATAATAGTAGTCTTGATCTTTTTCATCTCTTATTGAAAGTTTCGAGCAATTATTGATATATTTATTTTTTAAAGTGCGATCATAATTATTTAGGAGACTTTATTTATTTGTAATGATATTGAGATCAAATCCACCTGAAAATCAAGCATAACCAAATAAAAGGGTCTGATACGTCCAATTATTTAGAAAATTAATATAAGTCAATAGTGAGATGTAAGATTCTATAATACCGTTGATATCTTCCTATTGTTGATGTTGTTGTTTTTCAGGTAGTTCCTCTTCGAAAGAATCTTCTTGCTAAGGTGGGCATAATACCAAGCGAATCGGAAAAATCGATCGAACCAAAAATTTCGATTTATTCGGTTTCGGTTTTTCGATTTTTTGGTCGGTTTGCGATTTATAATTTTTAAAAGTTCGATTTACAGTTCGGTTTTCAGTTTTAACGGTTCGGTTTTCGGTTAAACCGAAAAATCAAATTTTTATATGTCCACCCCAAATCATATTTGTTGACAGAAAAAGAAAATTTCTGCCATTGTTTTCAACCCTCATGTTTACTTAACTTCTTCATTCATTATGAAAACTTCTTATTTTTTTTCTTTCTTTATTCTTTTCAAAATTATTAAAATAAGTGTATTTTCTGATTTTTTAAAATTATAGTTATAATTATACAGTTGTTATGTAGCAAGTAGCATCGAAATCCGTTAAAATTTTCTTAAGGAAGTAAATTAAGCTTGTGTGAGTATGCTAAGTTGTTACTGCCATTGTTTCGTTGTTACTTAACAATAACAGAAAGAGATTAGTTTAAATAATTAAAAAAATATTTTCAACCCTCATGTTTGGATGTTAAAACAGGAAATGATATTGACATCGAAAAAACAATAATATAAGAGCAACTTATACGTTATTAATGTTGTATACAGTACGTATAACAATAACAGACTTACTTAAATATAAGTTGCCAACTTATACGTTATTAAAGAATATATATTTTATTAATTTATTTTTGTTGTTCCGTACTATTTTTGCTGTGGCTTGAAATCGAAAAACCGAACCAATTAAATCGAATCGTACACGAATAAATCGAACCGAAATTATTAGGGTTCGGTTTTGATTATTAAAATAAAAAATCAAAAACCAAATAAACCGAACCGACTGATGCCCACCCTACTTCTTGCTCATTTTCCTTTTTGCTTCCATCCTGTTCTGGAGATGTTTTATTCTGTATCACCTCCTTGCAGTTTTCCTCTTCATTTTCATTAGGTGACTGGAGGTAGAAAAATATATTGTGTTATATAAAGATCATGATCAATGTATTATTGAAAATCAAATATTCACGTTTGCGGAAAGTAAAACCTTCCTTAATATTAAAGGTTCATAGTTGAAAAACAAAGTAAAATATTCCCTCGGCATTAATAGATTCAAGTTTAAAAAATAAAAGTACTAATAAAAAATGTTCGATTAGTTATGTCAAGCTCTACATTAGAAATTAAGTAAGTTTTGGATAATTTCATACATCGCATAAAACCAAATCTAAAAATATTGAAAAAGATAGACTTGTGCTTATTCTTGAGAAAAAAAATACAACAGGAGAAGAATTTGTTTATTTACCTTGGTACGGATTAATGGATAAAAAAAATTAAATCAAAGTATATAAGTGATTTAAAAAAAACTAAACTCTAGTATGGTGTTGACATAAGTAAATAAACATAAGACATGAATTATCTTGTTGAGGTAAATAATATTATTGGAACTTAACATTGTATTCTCTGGTATTCCTTGTTGTAATTGGTAGTTTATATCTTTCCCCTCTTCCATCGGAAGCTTTAAATTATTATCAAAGTTATTATCTCGAAGGACGCGATTAGAATTTTCCGACAAGCTATTTTCGCCTAAAACTATGTTGCCCTCAAAGTTATCACCCGAAAATCATGTAGTTCGATGTAAGTTCAAAAGAAGTTATAATTCATTTAAATTATTTTTAGAAAGGTTATATTCTATATAAATTACCCTTTTGTTTTTGTTTTTCTGGTAATGTCTCCTTGGAAGAGCCAGCTTGGTCCTTTCCCATTTTGCCTTCATCTTGCACTTCAGACCTTTGGTTCTGAATCATCTTCTTGCTCGTATCCTTTTTGTTTTTCTTTTGTGATGGGTGCAGATTTAACATATACTGTGGAATACAAAAGGCAATATTAACGAGTTATTTAAATCTAACAAATCATGCTTGCACAAAGAAAAATCTTAATCCCCTCAATATTAATGGGTTCAAAGTTGGAAATAAATTAAAGTATTGGAATGAACAAAGAGTTTAACTAATTAAAAGTAACCACTAAGTGAAGCTTTTTTTTTTTTTTTTTGGCCTAATGGAAGAAGCTTTTATTAAATAGCACAAACGGAAGTTATTACATGATGGTAACTGAACGTATAGTCCCAGTTCCACAGAGGTCTTCCTTTAGTTCACTGAGGATAAAAGGAGGGTAGGTTTGAGAAAATCAAAGCATTGTTTCCCATGGCTGGATCTCAGCCTTCCCCATAGCAGGCCAGCTTATCTGTTGCAGCATTTGCTTCCCTAATGATGTGGCATACCTGTTGTGATGACCCAATATGTGATATTTAATTTTAAACATTCATTTTTGTATTCTGAGTCCTCGAATAGCACGTTTCAGCATTCCTCGACTTGGGTGGGTAGTCCGTAAATTTTTCCGAAAAGTTTTAATGTGAAAATTAATTAAAATGTGAAATAGTGCTTCAAAACTCATTTGAGTTGACTTCGGTCAACGTTTTGAGCAAACGGACCTGGATCAGTATTTTGACAGTTCCGGTAGGTCCGTATCGTGATTTAGAACTTGGGTGTATGTCCAGAATTTAATTTGGAGGTCCCTAGCTTGAGTTATCGCCATTTATTGAAAATTGAAAGTTTGAAAGCTTAAAGATTTTAAAATTTGACCGTGAATTTGACTTTATCGATATCGGGCTCGGATTGAGAATCTAAGAGTTGGAATAGCTCTGTTACGTCATTTATGACTTGTGTGCCAAATTTGAAATCATTTCGGGTTCATTTAATACGTTTCGACACGAGTTTTGTAAAGTGAACAGTTTGAAACTCATAAGTCCGGATCGAGGTGTGAATTGTAATTTCGACGTCTATCGACGTTACTTGACGTAATTTGAGACCCCGAGTAAGTCCGTAATGTGTTACGAGAATTGTTGGTATAATTGGACGAGGTCCAATGTGATTCGGGTGAGTTTCGAATGAGTTTCAGAACATTTTTGTAAAAAATGGCAGGTCTGGTTCTGGTGTCTCGCACCTGCATAGCTTGGAGCGCAGGTTGTAGACATGCAATTTTTGACCCACGCACTAAAATTACCCCTAATAATCATTAGTATTTTTAGAATAATTTTTTGAGCTTTATTTCTGTAGGAATTCACCTTTTTGTTAAATTTAATTCTATTTTTAGGTACAAAAATTGGAAAAAAGACACAAAACATAGTCCCAATTTTTATCTTTAGAAATATTATCAAAGTCTTATTTTTGGGCATTTAAATTGGTTTTCAGCTTTGCTTTTGGACCTAATTGTGTAAATTTTGGAGCCCAAACGCTAGCCCAAATGCAGCAACCCAATAACCCAACCCCTTTTCTCATTTGGCCACGTATGATAACCAACTCTAACAAATATATTCTCTCCCCTCACGGAATATACAACCCACGGCCTCCCCACTGATACTCACTCATTACAACAGATTTGGGGATTCTTCTGGAAGGGAATTTCTTAGAGAACAAAAATATAAAGGGTTTTAGGATTTTTAGAAAAAAAGAGAGAGTTTCACAGAAGGGTGAGAGAGAAATCAAGAACGAAAAATCGAGAGAGGGATTTAGTTTTCTTCTCCAAAAAACTTCAGAAAACCCCAAAAAAGAGACACACATACTTCTACTTTCTTCGTGATCGAATAGGTGCACGGGTTCGATTCTAGTTGCCGATTCGAGTTCTGGTCGTGGTTCGTTGTCCCGCTACTGATATCGATTTTCCCAAAAAACCAGTAGGAACTCTCTTCCAGGTTCATTTCTTGATTCTCATTTATTCTATTTGGATGATTAAAGTATGCCAGAGCCTTGAATATTTGTTTCTAGATTGTCAACTCTGTGAATCAATACATTCAAATCACACTTTAGTAAATAGAGTAAAGTAGTTGATGTCAAACACAATATTCTAACCAAGATTGAAACAGAAACATAGGATTAGGCTGCGTTTGGGGTTGAATCTGCGACTGCATAACTGATATGCGGTCCGCATTTTTGACTTGATTATCGCAGATCTTAACCTTAGTTTCAGTCACTCACCGCATTCATGGTTTGCAGTCAGCATTGCATAAATGCGACCACATCTGGTATCGCGTTTTATTCCTGGGTGAACTTCGTGTTTGGTTTGCGGTATCCTCTGCGCCTCGCAAACACATTATGCGGTCGCAGATGAGGTCGCATTTTTGACCTCGAACCTTGCCCAGGACTCTGTTTGGATTTTGCGATCCTTAGGTATAAAGTGCGGCTCACAGACACACTTTGCGATCGCAGATCGTATCGCATTTTGACATTGAACCTTGATCCAGGGTTCTGTTCCAATCTGCGATCTTTGTATGCAATATGCAGCTCGCATGTGGGATATGCGATAGCATATCCCCATTTGCAGTGATGATTTTGCTCTTTTCTTGTCTTTTGTGGCTTTTGGACCGGGTTTGGTTAATACAGGAAATAAAAGTTAAAAAAAGAAGTCTATGAACTGAACTTTTATCTTTCTTTATTTTAGGTCTCATTTTCTTACTTTATTACATTGCTCGCTAGTAGTATGTTTAGGCCGATCACACTTGGGTGGGCAATACTAGGACGTTAGTTAATTTTTGAGGTAAGAGGTCATTCCCTAGTTAAATTTATCCGGGGAATGCCCCTAAGGACTTATGTATTTGACATTCCGGGGAATGCCCCGAGGTATTTGTATGTGAAGACCAAAAGTGAAACTCGTACTATTTTAGTTATGTTTTCCTTCTTTATTAGGTGGGAATAGCCTCAAACCTCCTGTGTTTTTTTCTTTTATCTTAATCCAAATGTATTAAAAGCCAACTAAATCGAGTACGCAACCGTGACTTTCATAGTACCCGGGGAATGCCTAATACCTTCTCCCCGAGTCAAATGAACACCCTTACCGAAATCTCTGGTATGAACTTGGCTTGAGTCTAAGTTCTAAAAATGGTGGCCTGGCACACCGGAATCAATTGTCAAGTGGCGACTCTAAATTTTCCCTTTCAACTCCTATCTTTGTCACTTTCAAAATTGAAAATCCTTTTTTTTCCGAGTTTAATTAGGCCATTTATCCATTAAAAAGGTTTAGTAAAGTCTCGCCCTAAAAAGAGGAGTGACACAGGTGCAACCCCGCTTCTGTGGAGAGCTTGTTGCTTCTGCGAATCTGGGAGCCTGGGCAGCCTTCTCGCTTCTGCGAGCAAATGAGCGCAAATGCGGCCATCGCTTCTGCGGCTAGGCGACTGCAACTGCGAAGAAATCGTTTGTGCGGCTCTTTCATGCGCTTCTCTGCAGCCTCAAATGCGGCCTTTCCCCAGATGTAGACACCCGTTTGGTAAGCTCTTTTCGCATATGCGGGATTTTTCTTGCAAATGCGATCCCGCAGGTGCGAAGATAAAGTCCGCAGATGCGAAAATGCTAGACAGAATACATAATATCGGGTGCTAGCTATTTTTGCTCATTTTTGAGTTTTGAGTCTCGGATTTGGGCGATTCTAAAGGGGTTCTTCACGACATCGACTTGGGTAAGTGTTCTATAACCGAAAGGTATTATATTTCATAAATCCATGTTTATATTCATCATTTATTTCAGATTTAGATGGAAGAAATTGTAATTTTTGTAAAACTTTTCAAAAACGAAAATTTAGGATTTGAAAGATAATCCGGTATCAGAAAAATTTTTATTGAACGTGGTATTTATTGGAGTAACTTTATTACATTTAAGAATTGTTAAATTATATTATTGGAGCGGGTTGCACGCCGCAACGAAAATGAAAAGCAATATATTGGGGGATCGGGTTGCACGCCGCAACAGATTATATTTTAAGTTTATATTATTGGAGCGGTTGCACGCCGCAACAGAAGTTTATTGAAGGATAATATTGTTGGAACGGGTTGCACGCCGCAACAGAATGAAAAAAGAAATAATTGGTTGTGACTGTTGAAATAATTTCAATTATTGATATGATTTACCTGTCTTACCTCTATTCCTGTTATTATTATTATTATTATTATTATTATTATTATTATTATTATTATTATTATTATTATTATTACACACATGTTAATGTAAGCGACCTGCCTTAGCCTCGCCACTACGTCGTCGAGGTTAGGCTCGGTACTTATAGAGTAAATGGGGTCGGTTGTACTCATACTACACTCTGCACTTCTTGTGTAGATACCGGAATTGGTCCCAGCAGCGACTATATCAATTTATAGTTAAAAATATTTAAATAATATTTTAAAATCTATAGAAGAATAAATTATTTGATTCTCTCTCAAAATTACCATCGAAAATTTTTCAAGACGGTAGAATGTAAACTTTAGGGTGAAAAAAAAAAGTATTGCCCGGCTTAAATGAGCCTTTCGATTATGATTTATTAGCACAAATCTAACTCTCTTGTAATCCAAAACTAATTCAATCGTATCCGCCTTTGAGGTAAAGACCGAATCAGTCTTTTGATGTCATATTCAACTCGTTTTCTTAAAAAACTGTCTACACATAGGAGAGTGAAGGGAAATGAGAGAAAGGATTACAAGGTGAAATAAACTCTCACCGATAAGATAAAAATTCAGCCAATCAATTAAACTATTAACTAAGATTCCTCAATGTCAAATACAGTGGGATAGTTGGAGCGTAAATAAAAACAAATCCTACCGGTCAACTATGATCAATTTAAGTGAATGAAAGCAATTCTTTTATGAAAGAATACACTATGGTTGTAGCTTTCTATTTTTGGAAAATATTGAAGTTATAGTGTAAAGACTTTAAAGTATATAATTTAACAAAATTGAATCCAAAATCTAAAAGAAAAGAAAATAAGGCGGAAGTCCTAATCCTACACAAAAACAAAGTAAGCCCTATAAGGGAAAGGAAGCCTATTGTCTTGTCTCTATAAATAGTTAAATACTATCGACAGGAACGGTATAAATGACTCAAGCTTTATACATTAGCAGTAAGTATAGCCCACTGCTTAATAAGGGACAAGAAGCCTATCGTCTCTATATAAAAATTTTATGGCTATACAATAATTGGTCCCTCTTTTCTACTCATGTTCATAATACTAGTATTACTTTTTCCTAATTCCACAAGTAGCAGAAAATTACTCTTATCACAAGGACCAAATATGATTAGCATTTAGCACCTTCCAACTTTGATGAAAAGAGCCCAACAGGAGAAAGCAATAATATACTATTGCTCCTTTTAATGAACAACATGGGCATCCTCCTCCAAATGGTGTGTTTAGCTATTCTGTGTGTTCGTTCATGTGGTTAATTATGAGACTAATTAATCACATGGATGGAATTGTAGTCTCGCTTTCTGATTATATATGGGTCTTGTTGTTCGATACCAGATTATATTGTCTGGCACCAAATTGTTTGGATAATTAAAGAAAGCTTTATATTTTTGAAATTCTTCTCAGCAGTGAAGTTCCTCCCTTTTTATTTTAAATTCTTCGTCAAAGCAATGGCAACCTTTTTTTTTTTTTTTTTTTTTGGTTTTGAAGTATAATGTTATACCATATAAAAAAAAGTAGCTTAATGGCTGCGAGGCGGAATAATATTTTTGATATTAATATATATAATATTATTATACAATTATGTTTGGATATGATGGCCGTATACATCTCAACTTTTGTATAGATGGATGGATTCAGCCTTAATCTTAGTATATCAAGGTATTTATCTCTCATCGAATCTTGACTAATACTCGGGGCGTGGATTTTTGATGAATCTGTTTGTGATGAATAGGGATTTAATTTGTATTTATAAACTTTGTGTAAATATTATTCCTCGAGAAAGATCAGACCGTTCTGATGAATATAATTTTAAAAATAAACCCCCTGTGAAGGGACGAAATTAACAAAGAACAACTGAACAAGCAATATTGAAAAGCCTTCTTTGATCAAAATTCTCACTTCTTCGCTAAGATTTCCATTTCCCGCTTAGGGGGGCTAGAATCCCTGCCAAAGTTTATAAGCTGACCCAATTAAATCTAAAACTGAAAATGAATTTAATACAATTCAACATTCTAAGAAATGATTAAAATTGAAAGCTCATTTTTATAATTTGATTTTGCAAAAGTTAAAGTTTCAACCTAAATTTGACTCTTAATAAATTCTTGTGGTTGTCATCTGCAGCTTCCATTTCTTCACTTGTGATTGCGGATAGTGTTTGGAGAAGACGTAGTCTCTGCAGTATTTTCTACTCTCTCACCATCTTCGGCAGATCTTCTGAATATAATAATTAAACATGTAAATCAACACTGATGAAAAACTTTAATCTAAAAGAAGTCAATAAATCAACCATATAAATTAAACAGAAGATTAGTTAAGAATGTTAGAAAACCATAAATAAATAAAAGTCGTTTTCAATTAAAATACAACCTACCTAAAATTGTAAACTATGTTCTTGAGGAAAATATTTTAGTATTATATAACTGAAGATTACTTATATCAAACATAAATAACTCTCGCCTCTATATATACATTACATATTTTATCTACTTTTATGGTCATCCAAACTGGAAAATTAATGATCTAGAGAACTGAAATAGTTTTGTAAAATGTTTTTTTACAAAATTAATACATTTCATATGGGAAAAGATTTTATAGTATTACCAAATAGACTTACATTTTTACAATCTTGAAGGTGGAAGAAGTCGCAACATCTTTTTTCCGTCGTCTTTTTGATTGTCTCTCAATTTTCTCTTAAAACCAGTATTCTTTTTGTTGGTTTTAAGTACATCCATTTTTTTTTCCCGAAAAGAATGTTTTAGCCAATGAAAAATTTTCTTGTGTTTAGTAACCTTATTGTTAAAAATGTTTTCTCTACGAAAAATATGTTACTCCAACATTACTGAAAATTACTTATTAGACCACACAGATATTTTTTTTAACAAATAGCCCAACTCTTACTCCATTAACCAGCAGTCCAGCACTTGGACATCGTTTAGCTTTAGCACACAATAGTATCCACTCAAATTATCACTAAAAAACTCTATCTCTACCATGTACAATTACATCATCGACGTTTATGCTCACACAAACTGGAAAATAATCTAGAGAGCTAAAATAGTTTTCCAACGTAAAATATTTTTATACGAAAATATATTTCATGAAAAGTATTTTACATATTATACCAACAACACTTACATTTTTGCAACCTTGGAGGTGGAAGAAGTCACAACATCCTTTTTCCCCTTGTCTTTTTGATTGTCTCTCCATTTTCTCTTACAACCAACATTCTTTTTGTTAGTTTTGATACTTGAATCTTCTTTGGTCGAGAAAATACTCGTATTTGGATTTTCTCCAATCGGGAGACTCCAATTATATTCATCTTCAACTGATGAGAACCTATTAGTACACTGTAGAATACAAGGAAACTTGATGAGATAAATATTTAGTTTAACAATTTATTTATTTTGTGAAATTTCTTAGCTAAGAGAAAAGCAAATATATTCTAATATATATGGTGTACAAAGCTCCAAAAAAAGAATTAAGGTATGAATCACCTTGTAAAGGTTAGTCAAGGAACGGAATTTTATGCTCCTCGGAATTTCTTGCTTGATATAGTATTTTTTATTTTTTTCATCTCTGGTCAAAAGTTTCGAGCCACTATTGACATTATAGTCAAGATTATCGGGAAGTATGTCTTCACCAATGACTCTGTTAACTTCAAACTCACCTAAAAACGTGGAATTAGATAAGAGAGAATAATACACAAATACTCCACCCTATCCTTAGGTCCAGGGTTTCAAAAAATTACTCATATAAGTCAATTGTGAAATGTCAAAATTTTTTAGTACCGTTAATGTCTTTTTGTTGTTCTTGTTGTTCTTCAAGTGGTTCCTCCTCGAAAGAATCCCGTTGGCCCTTTCTTGTTTTGCTTCCGTTGTGTTCTTCAGCTCTCTCGTCTTGTATCGCCTATAAATCCTCTTCGTTTTTAATAAATGATTGAAGATAGAAAGTATAATGTGGAATTTAAAGAGCATGCTCAACGAAAAATTCATGTTAGCAAAAATTAGCAAAATCTTCCTCAATATTAATAAGTTCAAACATGGCAGAAATTAGTAAAATCTTCCATCAATATTAATTAGTTCAAATCTAAAAATATATATTATAATGTAACATAAATAGACATAAGTCATGATCAATTACCTCGCAGAGGTTAATAAGGGAATCGAACATTGTACTCTTTGATGTTCTCTGATTTATTTGATAGTTTTGATCTATTTTGTCTTTGGTTGAAAGTTTGGACCTATTATCATTGTTATTGTCCATTATGATAGGATTAGAATTATCCGTTAGGCTATCTTCACCAAAGACTACGTCGCTCTCAAAATCACCTGAAAATCATACATAACCAAATCAGAGAAAACGATACATATGAAATGAAAAACATAAGTTTGAAAATGTGGATTAGAACTACATTCTAGTGTCCGCCTGATTTCAAATATCACTCAAAAGGTCTTTCTCCTTTGTCAATAAGTAGATCAACTCAAGGTGAGTAAAAGTTTATGTATTGTATTCGACTCGTCGTTGATTTAAAATTTTGGATTCGCCAAACCATACTAGTAGAAGTCAATTGAAAGATGTAGAATTAATTAATTACCATTAATGGCTTTTTGTTTTTGTTTGTCAGATAGTGTCTCCTTGGAAAAGTCAGCTTGGTCCTTTCCTGTTTTGTCTTTGTTGTGTACTTCAACATTCTGGTTCTTTGAAATACTTAGACGATTCCACTTGTATTCCTCTTCAGGTGAAGAGAGTCTATTCGAAAACTAAAAATGCAAGGATACTTGATGAGCTAATTAAAGAGAGTTTAACAATCTTTTTTGAGGGAAAAAAAACGTAATTACTTTCAATAATCGAGTACAATGCACCAAATTTCACAAAGAAATACTAAAAGGAAAGAAGGAACAAACAATTGTTAAACAATATTAGAAACTTGTTGATAATACTTCGGCTACTCCTTAGCAGAATTACCCGACATTAAATATTTTCTCTACCTTAATTTATATAAAAGATCGATGGAGTGAAACCATTTTTCAATGTAGTCTGTCTAGGTCAAACTTGCAAAGTACGCATGTGGAAATAAGTCCAGCATTTTATATCTTATACTAGTGATCAAAAATTCAAACGATCTTAGTTTGTGGTTCGTTATAGCAAAAGTGGATATAACTATTTGCTCAAACTAAAAATAAAGAGAAAAGAAAATAGACAGAGGGGATGGTTTGAGTCACCTTGTATATGTCAATAATTGAACGGAATTTTATACTTCTTGGTATTCCTCGTTTCAAACGATAGTGGTCTTGATCTTTTTCATCTCTTATTGGAAGTTTCGAGCCACCATCAATATTTTTATCCTTTAAAGTGCGATCAGAATTATTTGGGAGACTATCTTCATTTGTGATGATGTTGAGATCAAATTCACGTAAAAATCATGTATAACCAAATGAGAGGGTCTGATACATCCAAATATTTAGAAAAATTAATAGTATACGTCAATAGTGAGATGTAAGATTCGTTAGTACCGTTGATGTCTTCCTGTTGTCGTAGTTGTTGTTTTTTAGGTAGTTCCGCCTCGAAAAAGCCCTCATGCTCCTTTCCAGTTTTGCTTCCATTCTGTTCTGAAGGTCTTTCCTTATGAATCACCTCCTTATAGCTTTCCTCTTTATCTTCGTTAGGTGACTAGAAATAGGAAAATATATTATGTTATATAAAGAACATGATTAATGAATTATGGAAATCAAACATTCATGTTCGCAGAAAGTAAAATCCCCCTCCATATTAAAAGGTTCATAGTTGAAAAAACAAAGTAAAATATTCCCTCGGTACGTATTAATAGGTTCAAGTTGAAAAGCAAAAGTACTATAATGAAAAAAGTCCAATTAGTCATGTTAAGCTCTGTATTAGAAAGTAAATAAGTTATGGATAATATCATACATCGCCACAAAACCAATTATAAAATTATTGAAAAAGATACTGTGCTTATTGTATTCTTGAGAAAAATGCCACAAGAGAAGAATTTATTTATTTACCTTTTGTATGGATTAATGGATCAAAAAAATTAATTTAAAGTATATAAATGAATTTAAAAAATTAAATTCTACTGTGGTGTTGACATAAGTAAATAAACATAAGACATGCATTATCTTGTTGAGGTAAATAATATTATTGGAACTTAACATTGTACTCTCTGGTATTTCTTGTTGTACCTCGCAATCTGCATCTTTTCCGTTTTTCATCAGAAGCTTCAAATTACAATCAACGTTATTGTCTCTAAGGGCACGGTTAGAATTATTTGTCAAACTATTTTCGCCTAGAACTATGTTGATCCCAAAATCATCACCTGAAAATCATGCATAACCAAATTAATGAGAAGGAATAATATAAATGGAACGACATACATACATACATACATATATATATATAAAACTGTAATTCTTGTAAATTATTTCCATATAAATTACCCTTTTGTTTTTGTTTTTCTGGTAATGTCTCCTTGGAAGAGCCAGCTTGGTCCTTTCCCATTTTGCCTTCATCTTGCACTTCAGACCTTTGGTTCTGAATCATCTTCTTGCTCGTATCCTTTTTGTTTTTCTTTTGTGATGGGTGCAGATTTAACATATACTGTGGAATACAAAAGGCAATATTAACGAGTTATTTAAATCTTACAAATCATGCTTGCATAAAGTAAAATTTTAATCCCCTCAATATTAATGGGTTCAAAGCTGGAAATAAATTAAAGTATTGGAATGAACAAAGAGTTTAACAAATTAATTAACCACTTAGTGAAGCACTCTACTCGTAAGTAAGGCAGATTTGGAGCTTATCATAAATAAATATCATGAATGAAATTATTTTTGACCAATTATTTAAATGTGAAAAAAAATACATCGGGGTCCATTTTGTGGAAAAAATAAAAATAAGAATTATTTCCCTTGTATTGTTTTATGGATTAAAAAAATGAGAAAAATCATTTTTGCGATCATCTTTCTGCTTTGCGTATCAAACTTAGATCGAGCATAAATTTTGCGAACTCAATAAGACACTGAAACATTGATACATGTTGCTTTCAAATCAAAATCTAGAAATGAACATTAAAAAATAAATGAGGCAAAAAGTGGGACCAAACATTTGCCGAACCAAGATGAACCAGATACATGTTATGTTCTAATGCACTTAACAAATAAAAGAAACCAAAAAAAAAAAAAAAAAGAGAAAGAAGAAAAATGGTTTCAAAATCATGTCTGAAGAAGGAAAAAAAACAAGCATATGTTAATCTTTGTTAGGCATTTTCCAAAATTGGTTAGAGATGGTCCATTAATTCAGAACCAAGAAAAAAGTGGAAAGAAACCACAAAAAGAATGGGTGACCTGAGCAAGTATACCTAGCCATAAAGCACAATAACATTTGCCAAATTGAACCATCATATTTATAGGTGCCAAACTCAAGGGGCAAAAAGGGAAAAATAAAAAGACAAAATGAGATTTGGGAATAATCAACTCACCAGCACATAATTACTGTCTTTCATTGTGAAAAAATGACAAGCAAAAATGGATTGAATTAAGTGAAAAAGCAGAGGTGGCGTCTTTATCGTGCTTATGTGACTCTTCTCGACCGCAAAGCTATTCCCTTGAAATTGGAATTAAATGAAAAGGCAAAATAGTATCGGTTCTATTGCTTCAAATGTCTCCTATGGTACTGCTGAGATATCCTCTTGAATACTTTGGTTTTTCCCGCACCTGGACCGCACCTTCGTGTGTAGTCCACTCGCTGTCAATGTGGAAGGATGCCGTCGAAAAGAATGAAACACCGTTTCGCTTTGAATTTAACAAAGAATTAAATTAGTCAGTGTCGTATGTTTATATATATATACACACTCTTGGTTGCTGAGTTGTTTCCTCGGAACCGTGTTTGTTCAATCTTGGCAAATTAAATTTACTCTTTATTGCTTTTATAAGTACAACTGTATGAATAGACGAGAGTTTAAACCGATTATTGTCGAGAATTTTTTTTATGCATTGCGAATAGTAATATTTAATACTAATGGAGAAAGTTATTAAAATCTATCATTTATTTATTACACATTTGGCACTTAATTATGTCTTTAGTTTAAAATCTTATAGTGTTTCGTGTGTTTTAACTTTGAGCAATATATTCTTCTCAATTTTTGTAGTATTTTACTTTGGAGATTTTTTTTTTTTTTTGGTTAAAGGAAAATACTATTAATAATATTCACTTTGAAGATTAAGATTCTAAAATTCAAATATAGTATTTTATTTCTTAATAGATTTATTCTTTAGGAAAGAATTAATGATGTGGCAGTATTCTTATGAATTCAAATACTTTCAAAATGAATTCAAATACTTTTCAAAAAGTTAATCAGATTTACAATCCAATTTAAACAATAAGATTCACTACCCAATTTAATAAGTGTCTAGAATTCTTAGACTGTGACCAAATAAATTTAAACAGTTCTCAAAAAGTTAATCAGATGTAATATCCAATTTGAACAATCAGATTTAATTCACTATAAAATTTAAGTAGACTATTAAATTGTGATAGAGATATTATTTAGGAGAAGTTTTCTTACAAGAAAAAAAAATTGTAGTTAGTTTGCTTTAAAAGTTTTAAATGTTCTACTTTGGGGCCGGATGTAGAAAACATCAAGTCCCCTCTCTACAAACTTGTTTAGATGTACAAGTTAAACAAATGCTTAACACATGAAAATATATATATGTAAATCAATCTTAAGCTGAATTGAGAAATAAGCACTATTTGTTTTGCAATACAATGGTCGAAGAAGTTATGAATAAAAATAAAATGAATTAAATGAAGAAAGCAGTTAATGAGTAGTGTCTTTGTCGTGTTTATATGCCTTCTCTTGACTGTTGATTGTTGAAAAGCAACGATATGAAAGAAGATACTATCACCAAAAACAAATTCGTTTTATGTGTTGTGGTAACCATGCTATTTAATACTAAATGAGAAAACTAGCCCTTTTTCTTTTTACAACAATTTTATATTGGCTTATGCCTACTTTTAAATTTGAGAGAAACATGCGACAACTTTCTTTTTTAATTTTTTTTTTTTATGGTGATTAAGGAATTTTTTGTTAATAGATTTTTCCAGCTACCCCTCAAAATCACACTGGTTGACTACTCTTTTCAGAGTTCCCAATTCGAAAAATCGAATTTGTTTTGGGGATTAAGATTAAGGTACCTTTATTAAATATATTTTTTTCATTGGGAAAAGAATTTAGTCATTTGGTAGTATTCTAATATAGTCCAATTACAATTCTCAGACTTTGACAAAATGTAGTCAAAGAGTTCTCATAAAATTAAACAAATTTCCTTAGTTTGATGATAATCAGATTTACCACAAATTTTGAAAATTCGGGGAGGTGGAGGATGCCAATTCCCCTCTCTACCAACTATTTTAGATACAGAAATTAGCAAATGTGTGGCACACTTGAAACTCAAAAGCATATATGTAATAATTGATTTAAAACTTTTGAAAATATTAAGCCAAATTTAGAAAGAAATTCAATCTTAACTTATATTGAGAAACGTTTCCTATTTTGCAATTCAATGCTCGGAGAATTTATGGAAATAAATGTGGATTTAATTAAAGTGAAGAAGCCAATTAATCAGTGTTTTTATTGTGTTTATAGGTATCCTCTTCGCCGCTGAGATATACGTGGAAAGCCGCATTCATTCAATTTCGACAATTCACATTTATTGATGTCTTGTGTAAGTATATTTAACATCAATTGAAAAGTTATTATTTCCTCTTTTAGTATATTTTCATTTTTAGAATATTTGTTAATTTTAACAAATCAAGAGAAGATCGTATTTTATTATTTTTTATCCTTATTATTAATTACTTATTTCACAAATTATTTTCAAAAACTTCTCAAAACACTATCATTATTATGGCTATTATGATAAAATATGCACTTCATCTATTATTTTTTAATAGGCATGTAAAGTTCATTGTGGACAAAACGAGTGAGTAAAATCTACCATTTATTTCTTGTACATTTGGCACTGTCTTTTAAAAAATATTATAGTTGTTAATGTATTTTAATTTTGATTAACATACGCGACAATCTCTATCTTTTAAAGGAGACCGATTTTGTGAAGAATGTTTGCTTGATTTTCTTTTCTAGATACTTATAGGAAATCACACTAGTAGACTTACTGCTAGAAATTCGGTTAAAATCGATCGCGGCAAAGTGATCGATTTCGATCGGTCAAAAAATCAATCGAAAAATTGATCGACTTTGGCCAGTCAAAAAACTAAATGAAAAAGTGATCGAAATCAGTCCGTATTTTAAAATATTTTATTTTTCAATTTTTTTTACGAAACCGACCAACTTCGGTCGGTTTTTTTGCGCAAAAATATGAAAAACTATTTTGGCGTCCCGCGAAATTTAATTTTTAGAAACCGACCAACTTTGGTCGGTTTTTCATATGAAATAAATTAATATTAATATTCAAAAAATCGGCCGATTTCGATCGGTAATTTTATATTTTTAATAAAATCGACTGAAATCAGTAGGTTATCATCGCGCGAAAATGCAATTAATGAGTACAGATAAAATAAAAGATAGTCTTAAACTAAGATGTACCAATAGTCTAGTGGTAGAATAGCATCCTGCCACAGTACAGGCTCCGGTTCGATTCTCAGGCGGTGTATTTTTTAATTGCATAATTGAAATACAGACCGACTTCGATCGATTTTTTTTGACAAATTTTCCTTTTTTGGTCGCTAGTGAAATTTTATTGACCGACCGAAATCGGTTAGAAATTGCAATCGACTTTGGTCGCTATTTATTACGGACCAACCTAATTTCGACGGATTAAAGTCGGTCGAAAATCGATCGATTTTTTTAGTTTTAGGAGCGATTTTGATCGGTATTTCTGGACAGTTTTAGACAGTTTTCTAGTAGTGACTCCTCTCTTCAAAGTTTACTCGTTAATTTCAATTTGTGATTAAAATTTTAAAATCTAATAGCATTTTCCTTATTTGTTAATCGATTTATTATTTGATATTTTTGTAATAATTTGGTAGTATTTCTTATGCTAATTCAATAAGTGTCTACAAGTGCCAGACTTTGACATAAGGAAGTCAAATAGTTGTAGAAAAGTTAATGGATTTCCTACCCAATTTAGATTTATTCCCAAATTAAGTAGGCCACTTAAATTGTGATAGATGTAGAATTTTGTCTTCTTTGAAAGAATTACATTTGTACTTATTTGCTTTAAAATCTTGATTTTCTATTTCGTGGAGATGAAAGTTTCCAGTCCCCTAATTCCTACAAACTTCTTTAGATATAAAAATCAACATATGTATGATACACCTTTTTAAAAAGAAAATATTACATAGGAGTACGGGTTTGGAAAATGGGGAGGAAATTACAAAATGAGGAAATCTAACCCTCACCAAGGTGAAAATTCATATAATCAACCAATTAAACTACTAAGATTTTCCATGTATGATGCACTCAAAACGTTTGAAATAGTTCTTTAATTTTTATTTTATTTATCTATCTATTTGCACAACGCCCCAGAGAACTTATGAGAATGGGATGCCTCTTCACCACTTACTCAAGGAGAATATATGTAGAACAGATATCTAGACAGGAAAACAGGTTTATTAAATTAAATTTATAGCGAGCGTCTACGCGTCCAAATCTTCCTTGCGCAAGGTTAATTCGGATGATATAAAATGTCGGCAACTTAGAATTAATAGGTGTGCATGCACTCCAAATCGTTATTTAAAGAGTTGCATATACTGCAACTACACGTACTTCGTTTTGAGTATCATTCCATGTTGGTGTTACCAATCATCTTTAATTTGCTTTCTCAATCAAAACTGTAAACTATCGTACTGAACGATTCGATCATTCAATTGTTTGTCATTTCTTAAGGAAAATCTAAGATTTAGAGTTTAAGCATGGAGTTATCATTAGGGGTACTAAAAATAACTGATAAATCGCATCAAATCGATAATTCGCGTCAAACCGAAAAAAAAACTCTATTGTGGTTTGATTCGATTTGGTTTGATATTAGACAAAAAAACTCAACCATAATTGGTTTGGTTTGATTTGGTTTTAACTAAAAAAAATAAAACCGAAACCAAACCAACAAGATAATATATTTATACAATTTTCAAAAATATTTTATACATATAAATATTTATTGTAATGTAATTTATAAATATTTCTTAAACTTTTTCACAATTTTATCTTTTAACGTATTATTTCAAGTTTGGACTTAATATTCTTGAATGATAATTAAATTTTATAGCCCATAAATGTAGTAACTCAAACAAAGTTTAAATCAATACTAATGCTAACAAAAGAAATTCAATTCTAACACTAGGAATGACAATAGTGTTGAATATCTATTTTTTTAGTTTTATATTGATTTATAATACAAATACATAATTTAATTTATCTTTTTCTTTAGTGCTTAGTTATGTAATTAATACTACTTATTAGCTATACTTATTTTAGTGATTTAATTAATAGTACTTATTAGCTATACTTATTTTAGAATGACCTATATAATATTTTTATAGATAATGTTAATTTTTTTTATGGCTTATTAATTAACAATATATACTTTATGCAATTTTATTATCTTTTTTATTGAATATTTTAGTATGATTCTATGACTTATCTCATATTATTGTATTATTTTTCTTAAAAAATATATTATATAGTTGTATCTTACTAGGACTAAGAAATATTTGGAGCACAAGTTACATATTTGTGCTATGAAGACTTACCGGGAAAAAACTCGAAAATACGAAAAAAACCGAAAAACCAGAGAAAAACCGAGATTGAAAAACCTGACTTGTTGGTTTGGTTTAGTTTGATTTATAGATTTAAAACCCAACACCATTAGTTTGGTTTGATAATTAAAAAATTTCGAACCAACCCGACCTATGTACACCCCTAGTTATCATTCCGTCATTCAATATGCTTCTGTTAAGTGATTTCATACCCTCTCTTTTCTTCTCCTCAAGGACTGCGAACCACAACTCACATATAAGTAGCAGATGAAAAAGAAAGTCTACTGCTCTATTTCTATAACTTTTCACGATATGATAACATGATAGTAACGAGAGCTTTTACTTCTCAGATCGGCAAGTACTCCTCCCAAAATATGAATGGAAAGCATAAAACGCACGAGTTAAAAGTCTATCGTGAAAACGAAAAAAGAAAATTATTGTTCCGCATGAGAGATTCCTACCATCTCCTTCCCGTTGCGTTAAATAACCTGGCCCATGATTTATGCCCGAAATTTAGCAATCAAAGGTGAATACTTTTTTGTAACGACAATATGCATGTCCTGGCCAACTTATTCCATCAGATAAGTACTACCTCACACTAACATAAGTATCTCATAGCACTGGTCGAAAGGTGAATAAATATAGGATGAGAACATAATGCCTTATTTCTCTACATCGAGGAACTATTCAAAAAACTTAACAAACAAAAATATTTTAGGGTGTCACAGTTTACACTTAAGGTATTGAGAATGTAATATGCATGTTTGGCTAGCTAGGTAGTGAATGAAAACCAAGAATGATCGAGTCGCAAAACCAATTGAATCATATTTAAACGATCGTAATACCTACAGATGTAAGCCTTAGCTTTTAAAAGTTCTAAAATGTGCGTTGCGGACAGACATGAATTGAGAAAAAAGTGAGCTATAAAACGGATCGTTATTATGTTGATCAAACTCAAATTCCAGCCACAGATTAAAAGAAAGAACTTATATACAGATAAAACGACCAAAGCAGAATAAAAGAATAAACTAACTTGATACAATTGTTGTCTGATCAATTTCTTGAACCAACTTAATTTACGTCGTCCAAATTTGCATATGCCTTCTAGATTGGCATTTAATTCATGTAGCATACTATAACAATCATCACTAAACTAATTTTCAAATCAATAACATTTGCAATTCAAATTAACCTTCAAATATTTTGATTTTATTTGCCACAATTATTCAAACTGCAAGCTCAAGAATATACTTAGAACACACGAGAATGTCCCCCATTGACTCCCCCCAGCCCACACCAC
>MCJB01013803.1:0-50090 GCA_002018475.1 Nicotiana obtusifolia | reverse complement strand
ACCCCCTCCCCCCAAACCCCGATTACCCAAAGAAACAAAAGCACAGATGAACATTCAGTTAGTTAAAGCCTAAAGGATAATAACCCTATATACTACACCAAAAATATCTACAATAAAAGTACTTGTCAACATTTATTGATATTGTTAGAGTATACACAAAAGATTTTACATCTCTATTTCCTTAATTTTTTTTTTAGGGGAGGGGGCAAATATACGTATTTAGTTCCTGGATTTAAACTTACGATGCTTATTCTTAAGGATCAAAGGTTTTGTAACCTGATAAAGAGCGGAGATGGATCGAAACTTCCTTTTCTTAAGGGGGAAACCTTTGTCAGCTTCGTCGAAAGTCTCTTCAATATTGACGGTTGTTGATGAAACCTCCGCCGTGTCACCAACGCTTTCTTCTTCGGCGTGCTCCTTTTCTGCGATCACTACTCTCCAACTGTCGCCGGCGGTATGATCAATGTCACGGGCGCTGCTATCGGAATCGCCGCTGAGCTGAATAAGCTGCAAGGCCGCGTTCATCTCCGGCTCCGTCAGCTTCTCAGGTTCGGTTTGGATTCCTCTATTTTTCACCGTTGATATTGTTGATTTCTTCATTTATTTATGGAGATGGAGATATTGTTATAGTTGGTGTTTGGTTTGTGGGAAAGGGGAAAGAATTTTGTTTTGGGGGTATTTGTATTCCTCAGGTGGGTAATCGAGATGGAATGACGAAAATATCTTTCAATCTCTCTTTTTAATTTTAATAAAATTCTTGTCTAACTGAACTTTTTTTTTTTGGGTTTAAAGTTTAACTGATTAAGTAATCGCTAGTTTCAGAGATTTTTTGAGGGACAAGGTTGTAATTTATGCAATTCTTTTGGTCATCCGTCATGCCTTTTGCTCTACGTAAACCCATTTAAGTTTTATACCAATAGCTATTTGAACTAAACGTCACAACTCTATATTCACGCAACTCATGACTAAATCGTGGGCGGTTCAATAGATCTCATGACCTAAGACGAAATCATATTGAGTGGTCCTTAAATTTATTTATAAAATATTTATATTTTTAAACAATAAGTTAATCATTTAAGATAAAAATAAACGAATTTCAAAAACAAAAAAAGGAAGAAGAGCACAAAAATAAAGTAATGGACTATGGAATACGTTGAGGTACATAAGTTTTTGAATTGGCTATCATCACAAACAAGAAAAAGATACAAACGTACGTAACGTAATAGCTTAAGTTTTGAGCATTAACGGTATCAAAAATATTTAACCCTTATGATCAATTTATACAATAACTGTAGTTTATTCTATTAAGTAGCATTTAATGGTGAATATCTAAAATAAATTATAAATAACCTAATATAATATGTCATTTTACACTAAAAGAAAACCGATGCATGAATACTTTTGTGCTCATGAGATTTGAGAGAACATTGTAAAAGAAATTCATTATATTGCTGATATATATAATTTAATTCCTATATAAAAAGAATGAAATTAAAATTGAAGACTGGAGCAAACATACTAGTTAATTAGTAAAGAAAATTATCAAAATTTATGAATTTATTGATGTAAAATAACCTCAATCAAATAAAATAAAAATATACTGTAACACTTTTCTTTATACTAATTATTTGTATAATTTATATAATATATAATAATAATAATCAAAAATAAATTTGGGCCTTCAAATTTTGGGGACCGAAGGCGACGGCCTTGCTGCCCAAGCCTTCAGAGCTGCCCCTGGTCTAGATCACCTAGGATGACTATAGGTTAACTTGCTCGCAGGTGGCAACTCGACTAACTATTCCAATGATGTCTGTTACGTTTTATCTGCTGAGAAGGAATCACATATTGAATATATATCTTATATGTGAATCTCTTATTAGATTCATTTATTTCATTGATCATTAAGTCACATTTTTGAAGGGAGATATTAGTTTTTTACTTGAATAACTCGATAACTTTAGAAGCCTCAGAATCTAAATTAGGCTTCTGCAGATTAAAAATGGAAAGGTATGTTTTTTTTTCTTTTCGTTATGAGCAGGCAGTGGCTGATCCATAAACAGCGAGATGGGGAAATGGGAGAATTTTATGTGGAAGTGAAACTTCAAACTTAAGTGGTTTATGATGATAATTTAAACATCAAACTGTTCCCAACACAAGGGTGTTCTTATTTTTTTTGGTAATAACTGTGAATATATTATCATAAACCCACAAAATTAATACACCTAAAGAGCCCTTGAAATATTTAACCACCTTGTAGGAAGGGTGTTAACATATTCCAATCCTCTGATAGAACATACTAGTTACAAAAACTTTTGAATAAAAAAACTACTTGTGTGGGCTCTGTTTGAACATTTGCCGTTTAACCTGTGTTACTACTATCTCTCCATGTACAATTGCATCCTTGAATTGTTTCAGATTCCTTGCTCTCCAAGTGTGGTAAATCATAGCTCCCCAAATGGCAGTTATAACTTCCTTCTTCTTTTAAACTATAACAGGCTTTGATTGATCCGTGACTTCTGAGAATAGATGGAGTTGAGTTTCTTCCTTTGCCTCATCACATAGACAACATAGATTGTTATCAATTGGTATCTGCAATCTTGTTAATCTTTCCTTTATCAGTAGTTTATCTGTTGGCCAGCCATATTATAATTCTGCGCCTTGGTAGCATTGTGGAGTTCCAAATTAAATCTGCTACCCCAAGCTTCTGCAGTCCTCCCTCTTAGCAAAAATAATCTGTATAAGTTTAAATAACATTTAAACATAATTTGTCAAACACTTAGTAAAAACAATATAGAAATAGTAAACTACAGAAACTGGAGAATGAACAGAAACAGTATAGAAATATTTCAGAATATAATCGAGTCCACTTAGTTCAAAGTGTGTCCTTAAGGAAATTATTCCCCTCACAGTACTCGAGGTTGATGGAATATCCCCTCCCAGGATAAAACGATTATCTTACCAGAATAGTAGTACTCCAAATTCTGGTAGCAGCGAACCACTCAACGGTAGTGTATCACACAGAATAAAGAAGAGAATTTTTTGAGAGAAAGATTGCAGAAATTCGTAATGAGTTCTGGAAAAAATCTGGAATTTATAGCTGTTGGAGGTACTGATTCTGAATGCTTGCAACCATTCAGATCAGTCACCAGGTTTTTTGGAGGGAAATTTAAAAAAATCCGAGAAAAGGAAAAATGGACTGGGTCGGTCATAAGTCGCGGGTCGCGCGCGGGTCAGGGTCGATCCGCGTTGGATGGTTTCCTATTTATTAAATTAATTAATTAATTAATTAATTAATTAAGTAAAAGTTTATCCAAAAAGATAATCAATCAATCGATCTTTGACAAATCCAAATCCAAATCCAAATTCAAATCCAAATCCAAAGCCAAAGCCGAGCCGAGTGACGACGACGGCGCGAGGGATCCTTGCCCCTCCAACCTTTTTAGCAACTAGAGAAGGTGTAATGCAATATATACACCTCTCTTTTTCTTTCTTTTTCCTATGTGAGACAAATGCTTTAACCAAAGCAAAAGGGCCCTTTTTATATTCCCTTCACTTTTCATCCCATCATTTCCCATTCACCAGTATCAAAACCCAACAATACCCCACATGAATGGGGAATGGCCATATAAAAGAATGCACGGACGAGTGTGATATACAAGCGAAGATTGACTGCTCTGGATAAGTAGGTTTCCCTTTGAACTTTTCGTAGTGAACTTATTTCGGATATACTCGATCAATCGGTAGATTTGATATCTTTGAACTGTCGAACTTTGTTGTATACCTAGACAACATAAGTCATGCAATCAACCCTCAACCGTTTATGGCTCTCACGGTTGTGTTCATTTCCGCCATGAATACCGCCTGATTTTATTAGTGCATAGAGAATGGGCCTTCACTGTCATTCCCCTTTAAAGCGGCTTACACTTAACACTCACATAGGTAATTTCTAAACATGTGGTACTATAGCCACATTATCTGGTCATACACTGCCAGATTTAGATAATCATTAAAAAAACCTTAATGCTTTATTAACTCATTAACAAGCCATAAAGTTTTATCCTTATTTCTGGACATTGTCTTCGTCCGAGAATGGGTTGAGTTATTTGACAATGTTGAACCATCAGTCACAACTTTGTTTGATCTCTTTGAACCTAGCTCTTGGGATCTCCAGTCTGCTAGGTAGAGTTACCGCCATGATGACTTGTCCTCGGTCTTAACCCCAATCCCGTTGATGATTTACTAACTCCCTCTCTAGATAAGCCTTTTGTAAGCGGATCCGCTATGTTATCTCTTGACTTTACATAGACAATCGAGATAACACCACTAGAGAGGAGTTGTCTAACGGTATTGTGTCTCTATCGTATGTGACGAGATTTTTTGTTATACATTACACTCCCTACCCTACCTATTGCTGCTTGACTGTCACAATGTATACATATAAGAGCCAAAGGTTTGGGCCAGAATGGAATATCTTCTAGGAAATTCCGGAGCCATTCAGCTTCTTCACCGGCCTTGTCTAAAGATATGAATTCGGATTTCATAGTGGAACGGGTGATGCAAGTCTATTTGGATGATTTCCAACACACTGCTCTACCCCCAATTGTAAAAACATATCCACTCGTGGATTTAACTTCAGATGATCCAGTGATTCAATTTGCATCACTATATCCTTCAATCACTTCGGGATATTTATTATAATGCAAAGCATAGTCTTGAGTATGTTTCAGATAACCCAAAACTCGTTTCATTGCCATCCAATGAGTGTGATTGAGATTACTTGTAAATCGACTCAGTTTGCTAATAGCACATGCTATATCTAGTCGTGTACAATTCATGATATACATTAGACTTCCCAACACTCTTGCATAGTCCGCTTGTGATTTACTTTCACCTTCATTCTTTTGAAGTGCGTAACTCACATCAATTGGAGTTCTGGCAATCTTGAAATCCAAGTACTTGAACTTGTCAAGTATTTTCTTTATGTAGTGAGACTGTGATAATGCTAAACCTTGTGGAGTTCTATGAATTCTGATTCCTAAGATTACATCAGCGTCTCCTAAGTCTTTCATGTCAAATTTGCTAACCAGCATGCGCTTTGTAGCATTTATATCTGCCATATCTTTGCTCATTATCAGCATGTCATCAACATACAAACAAACAATGACTTCGTGGCCTGGAGTGTTTTTAATGTAAACACATTTATCACACTCATTAATTTTAAAGCCATTTGCCAACATGGTTTGGTCAAATTTAGCATACCATTGTTTGGGTGCTTGTTTAAGTCTGTAAAGCGACTTTACAAGTTTGCACACTTTCTTTTTTTTACCAGGAACCACAAAACCCTCGGGTTGTTCCATTTAAATTTCTTCCTCCAAATCACCATTTAAGAAAGTTGTTTTAACATCCATTTGGTGAATTTCATGACCATACAAGGCTGCCAGAGCCACTAACACCCGAATGGACGTTATTCTTGTTACAGGCGAGTATGTGTCAAAATAATTAAGACCTTCCTTTTGTCTATAACCTTTGACCACAAGCCTTGCCTTATATTTGTCAATAGTGCCATCAGCTTTCATTTTCCTTTTAAAAATCCATTTAGAACCTAAAGATTTATTTCCAGGAGGAAAATCAACCACTTCCCATGTGTGGTTATCTAAGATTGATTGAATTTCACTATTGACTGCCTCTTTCCAAAATACTGAATCAGGAGATGACATAGCTGCCTTGAAAGTTTGAGGCTCATTTTCAAGAAGGAATGTCACAAAATCTGGACCGAAGGAAGTGGACGTCCTTTGACGTTTGCTACGCCTTGGATTTTCTTCGCTAGGGGCATTCTCCTTTGGTTCTTCCCGTGGTCGTTTATATCTTTCATTCGACGACTCACATACAATTTTATACGGATAGATGTTTTCAAAGAATTCATCATTATCAGATTCGATTACCGTATTATTATGAATTTCGGGATTGTCAGAATCATCAACCAAAAATCTACATGCTTTACTGTTTGTTGCATATCCAATGAAAACACAGTCCACAGTTTTTGACCCTAGTTTTCCCCTTTTGGGTAAAGGTACTTGTACCTTTGCTAGACACCCCCACACTTTAAAATATTTCAATTTGGGTTTTCTTCCTTTCCATTTTTCATAAGGAATAGAGTGTGTTTTGCTGTGGGGTACTCTGTTGAATATTCGATTTGCTGTAAGGATAGCTTCCCCACACAAATTCTGCGGTAAACCGGAACTAATTAGTAAAGCATTCATCATTTCTTTCAATTTCTGATTTTTTCTTTCCACAACTCCATTGGATTGTGGTGTGTAGGGGCAGTAGTTTGATGGATGATTCCATATTCTAAACATATTTCTGCAAAAAGAGATTCATATTCTCCATCCCTATCACTTCTAATCATTTTAATCTTTTTATTCAATTAATTTTCGACTTCATTCTTATATTGCTTAAACGCTTCTATTGCTTCATCCTTACTATTTAGCAAATAAACATAACAATATCAAGTGCAATCGCCAATAAAAGTTATGAAATACTTTTTCCCACTGCGAGATGGTATTGACTTCATATCACAAATGTCAGTATGGATTAAGTCTAAAAGATTTGAATTCTTTTGAACAGACTTATACGAATGCTTAACAAACTTTGATTCTAAACATATTTGACATTTAAATGTATTACACTCAAATTTAGGCAATATTTCAAGATCAATCATTTTTCGCAAGGTTTTGTAATTAACATGTCCTAAACGAACATGCCATAAATTATTTGACTCCAATAAGTAAGAAGAAGCAGATTTTTCATTAATACTGTCAACAACCATTATATTAAGTTTGAAAAGGCCCTCAGTGAGGTAGCCCTTTCCTACAAACATATCATTCTTACTAAGTACAACTTTATCACTAACCAGCACGCACTTAAACCCATTTTTCACGAGTAGTGCGGCTGAAACTAGATTCTTCCTAATTGTTGGAACGTGCATGACGTTGTTGAGAGTCAGCACTTTTCCGGATGTCATCTTCAACAGAACCTTGCCACATCCTTCAACTTTGGGTGTTGCAGTATTTCCCATGTATATCTCCTCTTCGGGTCCGCAGGAGTGTAGGTTGCAAATGCTTCCGTAACCGCACACACATGTCGAGTGGCGCCAGAATCAAGCCACCACTCCTTTGGGTTACCAACCAGGTTGCACTTAGACAGCATTGCACACAAGTCATCAACATCTACTACCATGTTTGCTTGACCCTTGTTTTTCTCTTTCTTAGGGGCACGACAGTCGGGAGCTTTATGGCCTGCTTTACCACAATTATTACAGTTGCCCTTGAATTTTTTCTTGTTAGGATACTTCTCTTTTCCAGAAGGCCTCTTCCTTTTCTTGTTCTTTTTCGGAGCATCATCTTCAACGACGTTTTCCCCTTCTATTGGTGAACTTTTACAGTACTTATTCTCAGTAGTTTTGTTATCTTCCTCGATCTTGAGACGAATCACAAGATCCTCCAACTTCATTTCCTTTCTCTTGTGCTTAAGATAATTCTTGAAGTCTTTCCATGAGGGTGGCAACTTCTCAATCATTGCAGCCACTTGGAATGCTTCATTCACTACCATACCTTTAGCAATAAGGTCATGGAAGATAAGTTGAAGCTCTTGAACTTGGGGTCCAACGGTTTTTCCATCCACCATTTTGTAGTCTAGGAATTTGGCAACCACAAACTTCTTCAAGCAAGCATCTTCCGTTTTGCACTTCTTTTCAAGTGCACTTCATAATTCTTTGGAGGTATCTATTGCACTGTAAACGTTGTACAAGAGGCACTCAAAATATAGCCTTTGCACAAAAAATCAACCTGTTTCCATGCCTCAACTATCATAAATTTTTCATTGGCCGGCATATCAGTAGCAGGCACAGGAGGGTCTTCGTTGGTGAACTTTTGCATACCAAGAGTGGTAAGCCAAAAGAACATTCTTTGCTGCCATCCTTTAAAGTTGACACCGGTGAACTTCGCAGGTTTCTCAGCCGGTGGAACATCGGTACGGGTTGTAGGAGTAACCGTTGGTGCAACATTCACAAAAGAAGTAGCACTTCCACTTGCCATTTCTTTTCACTGTCAAAATTGACAAATTGACTTAATAATCAGAATAGCAAAAAAAATTTTTCCAACAGCAACGATGAAGTTTTTATGTTCTTCAAATCGTTGTACAAGTATGAACTCTAGTATTCCAACGAAGTTTTTATGTCTTCAAGTCATTCATACGGAGTTGAAACCACACAGGTTTTAGTATCCAAATACAGATTAATATAAACAAATAATTTCCTTAAGATTGTTAGCAATAATAATCTGTATACGTTTTATAAATAACTTTTAAACAATCTGTCAAACACTTAGCAAAAACAGAGTAGAAACAGAAACAGTAAACAGCAAAAACTGGAGAAGAACAAAAACAATGTAGAATATAATCAAGCCCACTTAGTTCAAAGTGTGTCCTTAAGGAAATTATTCCCCTCACAGTACTCGAGGTTGATGGAATATCCCCTCCCAAGATAGAACGATTATCTTACCAGAATAGTAGCACTCCAAATTCCGGTTGCAGCGAACCACTCAACAGCAGTATATCACACAAAATAAAGAAGAAGAGAATTTTTAAGAAAGTTTGATTGCTGATCAAAAAATTCTGGAAAACATCAAGAATTTATAGTCATTGGAAGTGCTGATTCTAAATATTTGCAACCATTCAGATCAGTCACCAGGTTGGAGATACTGATTCTGAATGTTTACAACCATTCAGATCAGTTACCTGGTTTGGAGGAAAATTCGAAAAAATCCGAGAGAAAGAAAACGGACCGGGCTGGGTCGATCCGCGTTGGATGGATTCCTATTTATTAAATAATTAAATAAATAAATAAATAATTAATTAAATAATTAATTAAATAATTAAGGAAAAGTTTGTCCAAAAAGATAGTCAATCAATAGATCTTTGACAAATCCAAATCCGAAGCCGAAGCCGAAGCCGAGCGATGACGACGACGCGAGGGGTCCTTACCTCTTCGACCCTTTTAGCAACTAGAGAAGGTGTAATGTAATATATACACTTCTCTTTTTCTTTCTTTTTTCTACGTGGGACAAATGCTTTAACCAAAGCAAAAGGGACCTTTTACATTCCCTTTACTTTTTATCCCATCATTTTCCATTCACCTGTATCAATACCCAACGGTCTAGTGACCTAAGGAAGTCATGCTAATGGGCTGCCACCTATTGCTCGCTGACTATGTAATCTAAGTATTGTGTGACAATACTTAGATTACAGAATGCTCATTTGAGCAGGTCATCTAAGTATGCTCATTTGAGCCTAACAGTCTGTGTGTGCTTTGCAGGTTGGATATGCATCTCCTGCTCAATCAGGGATCATGGATGACCTGGGACTCTCTATAGCAGAAGTAAATTTTTTACAAAAAAATTTCCTGTGTGCAAAAGTGGTAGAAGAGCTCTCATACTGACCTGATCAGTTTTTCTTGTGCTGTTCTGAGATCTTGGAAAAAAGGTTTTAGATCCAGTAAATCAACTGCAAAACAGGGTTAACTTGGAGTGCTAATAGACACTAATTAGTAACCTAGAGTCTTCAAAATAATTGCAGGCTTCTGCTTAATCTCACAGCCTTCGAGAGTTATGCTATGTTAGGCTCTACTATCGGTATCAATATTAACATGATCCTTCTCAGTTACTCGGGTTGCTTTACGTAGGTGTTCTTTCTTGATTTATATGCTTGTAAATTTTGTAAGTGAACTCATGCTTCTCACAAATTTAACCAAGATGTCCATTTAGCTATTAGCCTTTGTGAAAGGATGTTTTCTTCCTCCATGAACACACTTAGAAATTCAACATCTTTAATGCAAGTCAAATGAAATGCATTTTTCATCTGATAAAATTTTTCCTCTTGTACATATAGTTTCGATTGGTAATAAAAATTTATTTACCAAAAAAAAAAAAAAAAAAATTCCTCCTCCATAAGGTCAGAATAAATTGGATATACAAAATTTTGAATATTTCTCTTTCCACACTCTAATTTATTTTTATTCTGCTTTTTTTTTTTTTTGTGTAGTATTCATTTTTTGCTTCAATCATGACATTTGGAGGAATGATTGGGGCTCTGATAAGTGGAAAGATGGCTGATATTTTTGGCAGGAGAGTTGTATATCTCTTTTCCTTTACTAAGTTTATTTATCTTCTGCTTATTAAAAGATTATTGAACCTGAATCAACTTTTTGAGTTTCTAATTGGTTTGTAATTAATACAGACAATGTGGCTTTTGGATCTATTTTTTATCCTGGGCTGGTGCTCAATAATCTCTGGCAAGGTACAAAAAGAATATCTTATACTTCAAAGACACTAGTCTCTGTGTGTGTGTGTGAGAGAGAGAGAGAGAGATGGGGTCTTTCTTTCTCTGACTCCCTCATAGCCTTTTCTTTATTCTGGTTCAACTTACATGTTTGATTGTGCCTGCCTGAAAAAAGAGAGCTTGGTGGCTTGATGCTGGACGGTTGCTGATGGGAGTTGGTTCAGGAATTCAGTTATATGTGGTAACTTTTTAAATTTATTTTCTGAGAACCTTTTCCCTCCCTTAGACCAAAAAAAGTCTGATGCATAATATGACCTGAATTAAATTGCAAACAGGCACCTATATACATTTCAGAGGTCACCCCAAAAAATATCCGTGGGTGCTTTGCTGCAGCTGCTTCAGTAAATGAAAATATTTGTTGATTTTGATTGGTGGGTACAACTCAATTTCTCTATATATAAGTATTGATGTTTTGCAGTTTACGCTGACTCTTGGCTTTTCACTGGCGTATTACATTGGGAATAACATGAACTGGCGCACTTTAGCTCTAGTAGGTAATGGTGCAATGCATAGAACAGTTACGGAAAAAAAGAATTTCAAAAGGAAGATGCCTGATTATATAGAGGTTTCCATCTTAATTTCTTGAATTCGGCTGACCTTTCAGGTGCTAGCCCTTGCTTTATACAGGTGGTAGGTGTATTCTTCATACCAGAGTCTCCTAGGTGGTTGGTGAGTGTAATTATTTACAAGAATATTAGGTGGCATTAACTGATCTTTGTGCTCCAACCATTTCGAAAATAAATACAAAGGGAAACAAAATCTGCAATCATTTTATCTCGAGTATTGTGTTAATACTAATGTTAATGGATATATATGTACTTCTGCAAAGTGAAGCATTTATGTTTCCTCTTCGTTATGCTTATTGTTATTTTATATATTTTCTCAGGAGGAGCTGCTTTTATGTTTGATTTTACGCTGTCTAGCTCCTCTTGGTAAATGATATATAATGTTCTATTGACAGTCGAAAATTGGTTTGGATAAGGAGGTAGAAGCATCACTACAACGCCTGAGGGGGGGAAATGCAGATATCTCCACTGAAGCAGCTGAAATAAAAGTAACAGATTGCTCTAAAATGTCTCATCGAGCAGTTTTATTTACGTGTTTGTCAATTTCATATTTTTAAGTCTAGTTCCAGAAGAGCAGCTATGACTAAGATCTCTCCTCTATTTTGACAGGACTATACTAAAACAGTTCAACAACACTCAGGATCCAAATTTATGGATATGTTCAGTAGAAAATATGCTCGTCCACTGATTGTAAGTTATATGCATAATCCCGAGTTGGTTTACTTTAGAGTTTAGATGATATATCTGATACTTCTGTGGACATTCAATATCATAAGGTTGGAACAGGGTTAATGGCTCTCGTACAGTTTGGAGGGAACAGTGCGATATCTTCTTTTGCCAGTTCAATTTTTAGAGCCGCTGGTAAGAACAGTCAGAAATAAATTTTGTTTTAATGGACTAGAAAATTTCAGCCTTGTGTTTATAGGAATACATCTAAAAGTCAAGCTCATTTTACAAGGTTGTTCGGCAGACTCAGCATCTAGAGTCATGGCTGTTCTCCAGGTTCTCAACTCTTGAAACTTCAGTTTAATCAAAGACCGTTTAAAAGGACACTCAAACAATCATTTTTACTTTCAGCTTCCATTTGCTGCCATGAGTATTATCCTTACTGAAAAAGCTGGACGACGACTGCTTATGATGGTTAGATCGATGACTGTTGGCTCATGTCTTTGCCCATAAAGTACAATTGTAATAAGCCTCAACACTTTGGTCGCAGATTACTTCAGCAGGGGCTTGCTTAGGATGCTTTCTTGCAGCATTGGGGTTTCTTTTAAAGGTGCTAAACTTGGTGATGAATCAATTACTTCTTCAATTTCCCGTCTACTTTTTGCCATGCTAATGCCGTAGTGATGCTCATTATATCGATGATTCTGCTTTACCATGAATAGGATTATCATCAATCAGCAGAGCTAACCTCTCAAATGGTGTTCACTGGCATACTGGTTTGTGAAAACATCCTTTATTTTTCATTCATTTCCATATTTTTCGAGCACCTATTGCTTGCCTAGGTCCTGAGATGCACATTCCATTGTTGACTTCCATTTTGGCTTGTTCATATATTATTACCCCCTATATTCTGTCATCATTTTGTTAAATCTTTCATTTATAACCAGCTCTTTTCTGTATCTTTCACAATGGGAATGGGTGGTACACCCTGGATTATCATGTCAGAGGTACGTCAAGAAACCAATTTTAAGATGTCAAACTCAAATACAATTTGTTATACAGATTTAGCAAACCAAAATTCTATCTCTATTTCAGATACTTCCTATAAACATCAAGGGTTCTGCTGGAAGTTTCATTGCCTTGGTCAACTGTTTTACTTCTTGGATAGTTTCTTATGCTTTTAATTTCCTATTCCAATTGAATGCAGCAGGTAATGCCACTCTCAACCTCATCCTAAAGCTTCCTTTGGTACTAAAATTCTGTTTTAATTCCTTCAACTGGTTCAGTTGTTTACTAATGTGTCAAAACTTCCAGGAATATTCTTCTTGTTTTCATTCTTTTGTGGCTCAGTCGTTTTATTCGTTGCAATGCTGGTACCAGAGACTAAGGGACGGACACTTGAGGAAATCCAGGCATCGATGACATTACTTCAATGATATGTTCTTCATTCATGAGTGCTTATTTTGAATTTCATCAGACTACTTTATCATTCAGAACTAAAATTGTATATGGAGATTGATTTTTGTTATGTTCATATGTAAATCTTATCCAATATTTCATAAACATGAATGTGCTTATGAGTAAGTAAAGATCAGAGTTTTGGCATTAGAAGTAGAACCACAGTTCAATGACGGATGGGGCAGGCAACTGGTATAACATGTGAACATTGCCTAGGCACTTGAGCAGTGAAGTGAAATGAGCTTCTGTTCATATTTAAGTCCATAGTAAAGCTGGATGGTCCATATTTAAGTCAATAGTAAAGTTGAATGAGTTAATACAAGAACGATCTCGAAAATAAATTACACACACATATTATAACAAGAAATAAATTAGTCAAAAGAAAAAAATTCAGAATTAGAATGATACAAACACTTTCTCGAAATAATTAGCTTAAAATCATACATTTCAAACTCTTAACACATGAAAAGAGACTCATTAATGAAATGGGGCAAAAGAAATTCAACAATAAAGTTAAGGGTACAGACTTCCAACTCTAATATGACCTTATTGTGTAGCCTTTTTAAAAGGTATCGTATTTTACCTCCATCGATTTAGTGCAAAAAAAAGAAAAAGAAAAAAGTTCTATTCAAAGAAGGATTAAATGTGACATCATATGATAATTTAAGGGTATGCAAATCAATTTTTTCAATTCTGTTCATTGATGCAAAGTACTTTATTTTCCCACCTCATTTCGATTCGGATGCAAAATAACTCACACAAATAATGTTTGCAAATTTACAATAGCATATTTGAGCTTAATATGACTGAGTATGATTAAAAATTATCGTGAGAAGATTGGTGTTGTCTCATAATCTCATTACATATACTCTTTTCGATCGTTAAAATGGGAGATGGTTAAAATATAAATTTATGAAAGTCACATTTATTATAAGTTCATCACAAAGTCTTTAATTTCGAAAAGATAAATTTATTCCCTTCCAATTTCATTTCTTCCTCCCAGCAAAACATCGAGAGCCAATTTACCCCCCAGCCTGGTCACCGTCTCTAGCATGGTTAAGTGCTAACGACTCACCGGCGGGGTACTCTCAGACGAATTCGCCGGCCAAATTTCCGATAGGAGACGAATTCTCCTATTGCGTTGCTCTTCAAACATATATATGACGGAAACAAAGTGAAAGAAGAGATGCTGGGAATTTCATACGGAGAGCTATTTCTCTTGCTTGGCACTACTGCTGCTCTTATTGGTACTCCTTCCTTTTTCTCCCCCAATTGGGTTTAATATGTGAGTCCGAAACATTATTCCGCGACTTACTCCCTTTTCCCCATTTCAGTTGCCCAAAGTTGTATTTAGCGGTCAATTTGACCCATTCATAGGGTGATATTTCATGTAAATTTTGAAAAATAACAGTAGGTAATTTTAAATTGGTTTAGAATGATCCATCGGGTAATTAAGTTTTGATTGCAAAAGATAATGCAAACTATCAAATATGCTTGTTATAGCTGTGTTAAAGAAATTAATCACTTTGTTCAATGTAATTGCTACTGGGGGTTGTTGATTTGTGCATATCTTAATGGGAAACATCTAGTTCATTATATGTGTGTGCGTGTGTTCGCCCAGATGATATGGTTTTACCTTTTAAAAAAGTAATTTGTGTTTTTAGGACCTAAAGATTTGCCAATCATAGCAAGAACAGCTGGCAGATTTGCTGGGCGTTCCATTGGTTATGTTCAATTGGCCCGTGGTCAATTTGAAAGTGTTATGCAGCAGTCTCAAGCTCGTCAGGTTTCTTTCTTACTGCCTCTATCTGCCCAATCTGTTTTTTTTTTTGAACTCCTAGTCTTATAATGCTTTAGTATGACTAGCTTCAGACTTCCATTTTTTTATATACTAAGTTCAAACTTCTATACTGCTTCATAAAGTTTAATCAGCGTTAAATGATAAGTAGGTGTTTAGGCTCCATGTTGCTGTTTTCCCTTTCTCTTTTAAAGCTGATGTTTTGCATCATGACTAGGACTGATATAGACTTTGTTATTGCTCTTAAGCTGATTGACTAAATTATGCTTTGTATCGCATAATAGCTTATTAGCTTGAATGAAATGTTACCACTTGTTATTTTATCTTTCTTCTCGAATTTTTTATCAGGTGCATAAGGAATTGCAAGATACCATTGCTCAACTGGAAGCCATACGTCATGAAATTCGAACAATCTCTTTTATGAATCCTGGTCCAATGACGTCGAGGCTAGTAGACAGCATCAACACAGCAGCTGCAAACAGCACTGGTATTTCTTTCGTCTTTTACTTTACACGGTTGATTTTATATCTTTTTATATTAGTTTTGATTTATTCTTCTTCTTCATGACTCTGAAAGAAATTTCTTCATTGTGACACAGTTGAAAATGGACCTCAAAAATCTGATATGGAGAGCACCATAGTTGAAAAGGGACCTCAAATATCCGAGAAAGAGAGCACAGTAGCAACTATCACACCTGAGGTTTTGTTGTTTCCCTCGCAATTGTTCATTATCTTTTCCTTTCTTTTCAAATGGAAAGATTTATGTGATTAAAAATTATCAGGATTATAGTCCAAGGAAAGCTTTGACTGATATGCACAGCCAAGCTGCTGGTTATGCTAGATTGGCTGAAACGACGCATTTGAAATCCATTTCTGTAGATGATGGAGGTCTGAGTGAGCTCACTGATGAATCTGGCAGTATTATTGTGCTCCCTGTCTCAGCAGAGAGTGCAGGGTTGTTGCCAAAACGTAAAGGTAAGGAACCATTTTCGGGATTCTGATTGCCTCATGTCTCTTTTTTCAGTAATGCCCAATGGTCCTATTTTCCTGCATACGGAATAGTTTTCTGCTGTTTGGTAATTATGTGCTTACAATCAACCTTGTAAAATTGTGTGTATTTCTAAAGGTTCAGGAGAGGATCTCTGTAGAATCCTAAGTCTTGTGACCTTGCTTTGGACCCTTCAGGTGAGACTATAAATGGTAGGATAGCACGTGATGTTGGTAAAATGAGGAGGTCTCAGACGAAGGAGATTAGGTGTGGTTCAAGCTAGCAGATTAAGTCTTTTTTTGTTTAATTGGCCAACTCCATTATTATCCTTATCGAAAAAAAAAAAGGGCCAACTCCATTATTAGGAGAACTAACTTAGCTAATTACCAAAAAGTTGAAGGTCTTGTAATTAGAATTAGAATTAGCTGAAAGCACATAGAATTCCTTTTTAATGGGTGTTCCTGCATCAAGAGTCATGTTCTCTTTATATGATGGTGATAGGCCGGCAGGTATCATTTATATGACAATTCTTCTTTTTTAATAATAATGGTGGTTGCCAGACCAACTTGTCTGTACCTCAAACATTGCACCAGGTACCTGCTATTTTCTAGCAGCATGGGTAGGTGGTTTCTCTACCCGCCAAGGCTCAAATAGATGGAAAGAAATCATCTTGCATTTTTTGTCTATGCTAGTTATGACAATCTTATCCTGCACAACTTGATATTGGATTTCCTAGAAAGAAAAAGAATCAGGCTTGCAATTTCCCTCCCAAAACCCACTAGACCAAGGAGCGCCTTATAGATCCAGATGGGCTCCATGACAAAATAGGTTTAAATATTTCATGCTTCATGGCTGCAAAATGATGAGTGGATTCTTTTTTTTTTTTGGGTTTGAGAATCAACTATAATGTCCAATCTAAGCCTTGTGCGCATACAGCAGTTTGTTTTATGGTTTGTTGAGATTTATCTTCCTTTATTGTGTTAATTGTTTTCTTTTTCCCCAAAAGATGAAGCAAAGGGGTCTGACATAGTGTTAGAAGCGATACTGGAGGCAGAAGTGGCAAATAATGCCAGAGAGTTTTTTGCACAGCCACAAAACCAGTTAAAAAGTGAATGAAGAGGTAAGATGTAGTCCCTTTACTCTGATTAACTATTGATTGTCTTTTATTCACGAATCACGAGCACATGCATATGGTTCAGTTTATTTGTAGGGCTAAACATGGAAGCTGTCATATAATGCTAATCAAATTGTATGTGCGTTATCTCTTTGCAGTTATGTGAAAGATGAACTTATAGCTATGATCTTTGATATGTATATGCTCTTATTCCAGGTATATTTAAAGAAGATTTGCGCATTAGAAGGCAGAGATCAGCTTCATGCCAAGTGAGCATGTCAGCTGTGGATGAAATATTTCCGTGGAAAGGTGGATAATTTAACCCCAGTTCGAGTATCTCTAACTGTGGTTTTTGGGTCTTCTACCTAGTCTGTTTAGATATCATGGGCATCTAAAGAACATAAGATCTGTGTAGCCGCTAGGCATCAAAGTCATATTGTTTGACAGATGGTAGTCGATAATACAAATAAGAAATTTCGGTGGACCTTGATTTCTGGAGTTCTGCATATTTGTAATGATTTCTAAATTTTGTTTTAAAATGCGGCAAGGCCATAGCATACAGTTCCAAATGTACTTCTTTGTAATATAGTTGGCCGAATACTGTTGATCTAGTTTAGTTGTGTTATATCCCTTACGACTAGTGGCAGGGATGTTCAATTTCAATTTCAAACCATTCTTTTTTATTCCAATTACAAACCAAATATTGTTCGCGTCTGCCAAACGGTTAATGGATCGTGGGATTGCTGTGTTTTTAAGAGTTACTTTTATTTCATGTTCACATTTATCACGTATTTATCGCTAGGTTATAGCCAAACCATGGCAGCTGTGGATAGCGAGGCTTCGGACCTACTTGTACGAGAAGAGGATACGATAATGTCTTTGACCCACATTAATTGATCAATGATTGATTTACGCTATTATTCTTGCTATCATTTTCATTATGTTAACTTTTCCATCAAATAGTCACAAGTCATGCGCTAAACAGTCACTATATTGACTTTGAAAAATCACTTTCCCGGTCAAAATGATCATAAAAACATAACATGCGAAATTTGAAGGATTTATAGAAAATACCCAAAAGAATAATTTAGGCTCAAGTAAAATATTCAACAATGGCTGTTTAGAATAACTATTGTAAACTAAAGAGATAAAGAGGTAGGAGGGTTTCATAAACTCGATAATTTCACTATGTCGTAGCTATCTTTCAACCTAAGAAAATATTACTTTCTTATTTATAATAGTACAAAATCAAAATTGACCAGAAATTAAGGACGTGAATTAAAGAAACTAACAAATACTAAATTTTAGAAAACTTTAAATTACTAATTAATATTGATTTAATTTTTTCACTTTCTAACACTCCGATGATGATCAATTTACTTGAGATAATATTCTCAATTTTGAATTTTATTAAGTCGTCAAATTGAATGGAGTGAAAAATTTGACGATCATCACGCAGGGATGTGAACTGTGTGGTGGAATTGATGTGATACCTTCTCTCAAAATTATAAATTAAGAAAAAAGGACGCAATAAATGTAGACAACGATGACCAAATTACAACCCCAAATGCAATTACACCAAATATAGGTGGCTTAAGTGTGAATACTCTTTTTTGCCTTACCCGCATCTGAAACTTTTGCCACTTCATTCTTACAGTAGGCCGCCCGTGCTTTGCCGCTATATCTCCTAATCTCCATTAGCAGAGAGAAAAGTCTTGATGTTATGGCATCTTTTCTAAAAGCAACCCACTTCATTCACTCCAATAACAAGCTTGAAAATCACGCATTTCCTCACTCTTATAATAATACGCAAAGACTCAAGATTTTAACGTCGGTCAAACCTCCCATGGCTGCTCTCAGCACCACACCAACTGTTGGACTTTCTGAAACTTTCACTCGATTGAGGAAACAAGGCAAAGTATGACTTTCCGCCTCCTCATTCTTCTTCTTTCCAAAAAAAAAAAGGGAACTTTTTTTGTGGGTTGTGTTTCCTTTTTTTGTGTATTTCTTATTTGTTTACGTTCTTGAATTAATTAGAGTTGCGCATTGGTTGATATGGTGATTTGCTTTTAATTGGGTTTCCTAGAAAATCTTGGATTTGATACTTAGGTTTGTGGGATTGCTTGTAGCTCCTATGCAAACTATGAAAATTAGTGTAAAAATTTACAGCAATCAGCAGCTTATCCCCCAAAAAGAAGATTCTTATTGGTTATTCTGACTTTTGTGTTAGAGAATTTTCACCTGCTATAATTGAATTTCTGCTTTGAACATTGATTGAATTGGACAAAAAAGATGCCGTGGAAAGTTTTTATTTTTATGCTCACTGATCTTGTGTAAGATAGTCAAAATGGTTTGTTACTTTGGTGGGTAGTTGTGAAGCGTAGAAACATGTCTTCTTTCGTAGCTCTTCTGTCAAAAGTTGGAGCTGCTTTATCGTTGACAAGTGTTCCTACATATCTTTGGCTTTTGAATTGAAACTCAAATTTCTGTTGCAAAGGTGGCATTAATTCCATATATCACTGCTGGGGATCCTGACCTGTCAACAACTGCAGAAGCACTGAAAGTGCTTGATCGATGTGGTTCGGATATCATAGAACTAGGAGTACCTTACTCTGATCCGTTGGCTGATGGTCCAGTCATCCAGGTTTTGATCCAGTGATTACTGCATTTTTAGTCCTAATTTTTGTCCTTTACCTCTTGTATATCCTCATACATTTTTACTTATCTGTTTTTTCAGGCTGCTGCGACAAGATCACTGAGTAGAGGGACCAATTTTGTGAAAGTCTTATCAATGTTAAAAGACGTAAACCCCATAGCCTCGAATTTTCTAGTTAGAGATTAACAAGCAGTAAAATCCCCTGTTAACTATTTAGTGCAATTGCAGATACAAACAGTCCTTGCTGAACATTACTTTATTGATGGTCCTTATGTGACCGACTGGTAGTAATTATGATTTGATTTGTTGTATGCTTGCTCCGGTCACTTTGTTTATTCTGGCATATTTTGTCAAATGTCTTTTATGAAATCTAAAATTATTTCTCAATATTTGACAGGTTGTGCCTCAGTTGTCCTGTCCAATTGCCTTGTTCACATATTATAATCCAATACTTAAGCGCGGTACTGAAAAGTTCATGGCCACTGTGAGAGATGCTGGTGTACATGGTAATCTTAGTTTTGAATGTTGAATTATTAGTGTGAGAAGTGATAGTTGGACAAGTTTAATAGACGAGTAGATGATTTGGTTGAAGCCACTTATATAGCTTGGTATGTTGTTTTGACACCAAGTTGATGTTTATTAGTGAAATATTGGACTTAAAAAGAGTTTCTAGTGTGAGAATGTCTGTTCCTATATGATATGCCCAAAATAACATGAAATATCCAGTGATTCTTCATGTACCTTCATTTTGAACTACCACTGATGTGAATTTGGTCTTAGGATTAGATAGCTTTATGTCCTTCGCTAATTCCCTTGGTCCACTAACGTTTTATAGTTCAACTTATCTCATGAAGGCTGGATTAATATTTTGTCACAAAGCATAACCTGCATGAGTTTAGCAGAGATTGCTAAACTACAAAGGGAGATGGACTAGATCATCTAGCATATGGATGATTCGTGGGAACTAGTGACCATTTCTGTATAATTTTCTTCTGCAGTGGGATAAATCTTTTGTGCTTCTGTTGTTAGATGTCCTGGCATTATGAGAATTGTTTAAACTGAGAGGATTGGTTGGACGGATTGATGACTACCAATCATTTAGCACCTTATAACAGGTTACACACAAATATATTTGCAAATTAAAGCTAGTGTTTTACTTTTGGGCTCCTTTTCCCCCACCAGTTACTGATTAGTTCTGAACTTCTGATAATGAGACATGTCTTATCACAGGGTTTTCTTTCTTCCTTTTACTTTCTATGTGATGTATTTGCACTAAGACAAGTGAATTTTTGGTGTACCCATGAAGTCACAGTTAGTATTGATTGGTTGATATCTGTGAGGTATCAAACTTTTTTGTGGTGGAGATTTTCTACTTTTGGTATTCATAAGGGGTTTACTTCCCGCAAATCAATAAAAATATTGAGTACTTTACCTAATGAAATATTTGCAGTAAAACGATTAAACTTTATAAAAGTCTTCTTTTCATTTTCCTAAAGAAAAGCATTTGTCATCCAACTTAGTGCATCTTACAAATCTGGTGGTGGTGCCTATCTTACTGCAGTATAAGACGCACTGTGAGTAAAAACTTAAAGCTTTACAGACTAGGAAAAAAAGCTTAAAACAACCTGTGGTTGATGCAACCTTTATGCTATTTTGGATGGTAATTGGAATTTCCCATCTTAGTTTTGTTCCACATCTATATCTATAACATTTGTTGGTGGAGATGACTTATACCTTAAATAAATGCTGATTGGTTTTGTACAACAACTACACCTAAGTTTCAAACTAGTGTTGACTGGGTGCTATTAACTATTACCTGGAAAGAATTGAAGATTTGCTTCTTTATTTTAGTTGTTGCATTATCCAACATGGTGCTGATAATGCAGCCTTCTTTCGTGCCATTGACCTAGTCCTATGTTTTCTTCGTTCCGAGTTGTCATATGTCTCAGTATGATAATTCTGTGTCTTTTCAGGACTTGTTGTTCCAGATGTCCCTCTCGAGGAAACTGAAATTTTAAGAAAGGAAGCTGCTAGGCATAATATTGAATTGGTTAGTCTTTGTGCAAAATATCTATCTCAATTTCCAACTCTCATGAGATGCCCCAAGGTTTCGGTACATAATTTTCTTTGTGTGTCTGTTTAAAAAGAAACAAATCCTTTACCCCGGTTCTCAGATATGAAGTTAGTTTCATCTTGATATATCTGCTTCGTGATTAGATAGCAAATTTACTTAGTCCATAGTCCACTTTGAGTCATGAGCAACTGCCCCTTATGTTATTTGCTCATGCACATGCTTACATGCTATGTTTTGTGGACTCCTTAAAATGATTCCGCACCTGTGTCGGATCCTCCAAAATACACTACTTTTGGAGGATCCGAATTCTGACATGCACCCATGACATATTCGGAGAGTCCGGGCAATATAGCTTACATGTGTGTAGGACAATAGTAATAGCATGCTATCATTTACTAGAAAAGAACATTTGCAATCTGGGTGAAAGCAACAGATGTCTTTGAAGTTTTGCAGATATGACTTTTTCAATCAAATTATGTGGCTATTATTTATGTTGCATGATTCATGGAGTGCTTGAGATGGTGGACAATGAATTTCTTTGTTGGTAGGGGGTGCACTCCTATATCTATATTGATGATGTATCAAATAGAACGATCTCCATTTCTGCATGTTCCTTATTACATCAGTTTATCAATTTTGTTTCACTGTTTTGTCTTCTTGTCTTTTGTGTTATTCTCTTTGGTGACCTTGAGGAATGCTTGGTGATAGTGCTAGATTTTTCCTCTTGTTTGGTTTGAGCATAGCATTTGATCATTCACTTGTATAATTTTTCCTCAATGAAAATACATTTGCCTTATCCTAGCCTTCCATTTCAAAAAATTAAATTATCATCTTGTTTAGGTATTGCTTACAACACCTACTACTCCAACAGTTCGTATGAAAGCGATTACTGAAGCTTCAGAAGGATTCGTGTATCTTGTAAGATATCTTCCTTCTCATTTAATAGAGAGCTGTTTTGATCATTACTGCTTTTGCCCTCTGCTTACAAAAATGAGGTTCGACGTTTTCAGACTTTGTTCAATGCCTCATCCTCCCTTTTTCTTTCTTGGGCCTCGTGGTGGATTTTATTTCACTTTCATTTATGCACACATGATTGAAATAACCCAGATTCTTTGTTGGTGGTCACTTGATAAACATCAGTTTGCATATCAACCTCAACTTCTATCCCTATACTACATGTTATTGGACTATTAATTTGGTTCATGCTTCAGTTTCTAATAATCATATTTTTTTAGTAACAGAATGTAAGGCACCCATGGATATAGGTGTGATGTAAATGCATACTTTTAGCAATTAGCAGGGGACTGAACCTATATTTATGGATCTTTTCAATGAAGATTATAATTTCTTCGCTTCACTTCTGTTGTTACAAGTAATAGTACATTATGTAGTTCTTGAACTTGTAGGTGAGCTCAGTCGGAGTTACCGGAGCTCGTGAATCTGTGAGTGCTAAGGTTCAATCTCTCCTGATCGACATTAAAGAGGTTTGTCTTAGCTTCTTATAATTCTCACGTCTTCCATATTCTTAATGCCTAAGCTAATGTGTATTACATTCTTATGTTCTGCATGATGGCCTTCAAACTTGGTTTGGTATATAGTTCAAAGATGCTGCTCTCGGCATAGTAGACGTTCCCTCAAAGAACACCAAGAACATTAATGGAAAATTTTCACTTCTACTTGCATCTTTAGTTCTGCTTAACTAACTCCTTTCAACTTCAGATATTTTCTCTCTTTTCTTTCTTTTTTCCTTTCAAATGTTCAGGATTTAGCTACTCGTTTAATTAGAATACACAAATTCATCCTTGGATTAAAGAAAAAAAATCATCAAAAAAAGAAAATTTATAAAAGAAATATTCATCCTTGGATCAAAGAAGTGTCAGTTGAATTTTACTCAATCTTTTGCTATTTTTTGGTGGCAATTTAGAGAATGCTTCAAAGAGAGGGCTTCCTTGGACTTAACCAAGGTCTACTGTCTTCTAAAGCTTGTTTTACAACAGTACTATATTCTGCTTTAGACCACTTCAGACTCCAAGGAATAAAAAGAACGCTGAGCGCTATTCTATGTTGCTCGGACTCTCCGAAAATATCGCCGGGTGCATGTCTAATCCTCCAAAAGTAGTGCAACTTTGGAGGATCCAACACGGGTGCGGCAGCATTTGGGAGAGTCTGCGCAACATAGGCGCTATCCTTGCACTGTGATTGCTCAGATGTGCGTGGTCTAGGGAAATCCAAGTCATCTGAATCGAAATCTGAAAGTTCTGAGTGGATTTCTACTAGATACATTCTTTTTCTGTAAGCACAGTTGCATATGGGAATTCGTTATTTGAGTTAGGGTCATTACTGAAAGTCTGAAAGTAAACAAAACAAGTTACCTTGTTCTCATTACTCAAGTTACTAGGATGTGTGCAATAAAACATGTCTTTGATCTCTCCCGAGAATCTCCCTCTTATATTTCCCAGGTTTTTAGGTCTAAATTTTTAAGCGCATAAGAAACGTGGCTTTTGCTCCTTGACAGGCAACATCTAAACCGGTGGCAGTCGGATTTGGTATATCAAAACCCGAGCATGTCAAGCAGGTCAGTTTCGCAATGACTTGGAAAGCTTCCTGAGAGGTATAAAAAAGAAGGTTATTTACTTTCCTTTGATGCAGGTGGCAGGATGGGGAGCTGACGGTGTGATTGTTGGTAGCGCGATGGTAAGAATACTAGGTGAAGCAAAATCCCCCGAAGAAGGCTTAAAGGAATTAGAGGTCTTTGCGACATCTTTAAAATCTGCGCTCTCTTGATTTTATGGTAGAATCGATTATTTTTTTTTAATCCAGCTTGAAACTCCAGCTCTTAGAAGCAAGTTGATCTTGAAAACAGATTTTGTCTCATTTAAGCTTTAAGATTTTGGCATTCATACTCTAGCTTGTATTAGACGCAGAGTTCTCTTGATGTTTTGTATGGTAATTCAAATTTAGCGCAAAAACATATTCCCCCCAAATTGGCAACAGAATTTAGGGCAAAAATATTTTTCTTTTCTTCTCATAAGAATATATACTTAATACAATAGAAAAAATTGAATAATTCCCTAAAATCTAAGCAGTCAAACTGTATGATAAGGTTTCGTTCAGTGGGAATTTTGGTTGCTTTTCTTTGTCTTCTATTCGATACTTCAATGGGGTTCTCGTGTCTGCTCCAGAAGCAGGGCAATTTCAATTCGCAGCATAATATTCAATCAACTATGCTTCTATCCGAAATTTTCTCTGCAGATAAACAGAGAATATATCAACTGGACAACAATATAATAAACCTGCAATAAAATAAGTCTAGTATTGATATGAAAATAGAATTTTGAATGAAGAGTTCCTAGAAGTTTTGCGGACAGAAGGCAACTTAGAAACAACCAGAGGCCTACCTGAACTACTTAAATCAAACACAAAGATTGCTAACAAATAATGTGTCAAGCTGCAAATGAATAATACACTTCAACAAGAAATAGGGAGACTACAAATTAGAGCACTGAAGGGTAGAATAATCCTCAAATTTGATTGCTGTTTCGGAGTGTCAGCTTCTTTTTAAATAAAATTAGACAGAGACCACAGTAATAAACTTCAAATTCGCATGGTTTTGTTTCATCAATTAAGAACATGCATGCAAGTCATCTACTAGTCTATACTAAAAGACTTAATCTCTTAGTTTTGAATCATATTCTTCATTAGGTTGAGTTTTCATATGTCATGGATAAACATGCAAAGCTGCACTTCTTTCAATGAAATTAAGGGAAAGATTTGGAGCACCACAGAGGAAATCCACATTAGGAAGATCATTCCTAAAAATTTGGAAGTAGTTGATTAGTACACTGTTTAATAAAGCATGATAAACCTACCTTAAAAATCCAATTATAACTCTAATGTCTTCAAAAGAAAAATAATACCATGCGTTTCTTCTATAAGCAGACAAAACTTTCTAGAACATGCATCCTCAATAAATAAATTATTACGATCCCATCTTAAAAACTCAAGGCGTTGCTTTATTGTATAAGAAAAAATAGTCTAGCAAAAAAGCTCCAGACTAGTAATACGCAGTTATGTGGAGTATATAACAATTGGTTTCTGGTATAAAACTTAACAGTACTAATACAACATTTAGTTTTTTGATAAAGAACTCTGCAAAATTAAACTTTGCATTACTTATGTGGGAATATGTATATCTTAATTAAACGTGATAGACTGAGGGAATAAAACTACTTCTATTAGCAATTCCAAGGAAAAAAAGATTCTTGACTTTAGCAGAGCAATCCCATAATACGTATAAATCCTTGTATTATTATTTATTGCATAACAATCATTGTATTATATATAGTTGGTGCATAATTAGAGCATGAAACAAGCCATTTTCAGTTTCCAAGTAACACGCCTTGCTGACTTTTTCGCGTAGCGCATCCTTCAACAACTTTCAGCATCTCATGAGAACAATAAAATAGATATTACGGGCGAGCCTCTCTTTTCCTATGTTGATTATAAGTTACTGGAGGCCCAATGAACCTCCAACATACATATGAATATTATTTATATAGTGGCATTACAGGGGTGTACGAAGGAAACCGACAAATCACACTAAATCGATAATCCAAGAAAAAAATTTAATTATAGTTTGGTTTGATTTGACTTGGTGTTAGAAAAAAAGAACCCGACTGTAATTGGTTTGATTTGGTTTGGTTTTAACTAAAAAAAATCAAACCGAAACAAAGCCAACCCGACATTACATGTATACAAGTTCTAAAACTATTTTATACATAAAAATAATTATTGCAATATAATTTATAAATATTTTTTTAAATTCTTTGACAGTTCTCTCTTTTAATGTATTATTTCAAACTTGGACTTAGAACTTTTGAATGGTCAAATATATTTTATAGCCCATAAAAATAACTCAAATAAAGCCCAAAATAAAATCAAATCAATACTAATGCAAACAAAAAAAAATTCAATTCAAATATTAGGAATGACAATAGTATTGAATATTTATTTTTTTAGTTTTTCATTGGTTTAATTAGATAGTGAAAATGCATAACTTACTTTTAATATTATTTAGTCATGTAATTAATACTTACTTAGTACTTATTAGTCGTACTTATTTTAACATGACTTAGTACTTTTAGATTATGTTTATTTTTATTATGGCTTATTCATTAGAAATATTTATCTTATGCGATTTGCTGAGTATTTTAGTATAATCATGACTCATCTCACATTTATTCCTATTATTTTACTGGGTAACATCTTATATATATGGTTTTATCCTACTAGGACCTAAGAAATACTATAGCACAAATTATAAATTTTATGCTATGAAGATTTTGTCGGAAAAAAATTCGAAAAATCGCGATTGAAAAACCTGACTTTTGTTGGTTTGATTTGGTTTATAAATTTAAAAATCCGAAACAATTGGTTTGATTTGATAATTGAAAAATCCGGACCCCCTTACACACCCTAAGTAGCATGATGAATTATATCCTAAAAGAAAACATATGTTGCTTCTTCTTCTTTTTCTTTTTCTTCTTCTTAGTTTTTTTTTTTTTTTGAAAAATATAAAAAGGAAACAGTGTATATAAACACGTTTGCAAATAAGCAGCAGTTATTTACAGAGTAGTCATCAGAAAGCTAGAGATCCTATTTTAGAATGATAGTGTACGCAATATCAAGCTATGGCTGTAGGAAAAAGAAAAAAAGAACAATGGTCATAAGATACGTATCTTTGAAAGCTTATATCAAAAGGTAAGTATCATAAATGCTGGATATATGCTTTTACAACTTTATATTTCAAATGTTTTTTTTAAAAAGCAAGATCTTATATTCAGCCAACATAAACTCAAGATCACAGGATGGTATACATTTTTCTTGCTCCAAAAAGTACAAGTTTTTGCCAGAATGAGCGAAATAATTATCTATCTCAGAAATGGATATAACAAGGTTGACTTAATTAGGAAGAAGTCATTCAATACTAGTCATATGAAGGGATATTATGAAAGGAAACCAGAAGTTATAGAAACAGTTACACAGTATTTCATGAAAGGCGACCTCTTTACGTTTTAGGGCAAATATGATTTGCATGTTAACGAATCAAGACATGTATTTTAGCTCTTTACAAAGCTGAGAGTAAAGCATATTGATCTACTGAAAGCAATATAATAAACTGGCGGTGCACGGTTAACATTAAAAGCCTGTTGATAAGTGTGTGTCTGTGCTTTTTTTTTTTTTTTTTTTTTTTTTAAATTTGTGCGGTGTTTCTCGTACCATTTTTCACTCACTTCAACTAATCCACTGGATACCTACTACCTTTAAATAGTACATGTATCGAATAATTCTGTTTGTTGGCCCAAGTGAAGTTTTGTTTTGATGATTGACAAAGGAACTTGTGCATGAACCAGGTCCATACGCAGTGTACACAGACACGGGCATATTTGAGCATAAGGGATACACGTGAAGGAGATAAGCTTAAGTTGTTATATCTGATATCTCCTTTATCGAAAAGGTTGCATAAATGACAAGGAGAAGGACTCCTTACTCGAAGAGAACTTTATCTAAGATAAGTGAGGAGTTAGAAATTGAAGATAACTAAAACTCTTTCACCAAGGAAGAGTAGCATTAGAACTCTAGTTATTTTCCATTCTACTAACTCTATATATATTGCAGGATGTTCTCATTCTACAGGTACGCACAAACGCTGAAGTTAAACGAGCAAAATAGCAAGGCATTTTGCAAACAATTCATGTGTGATTCAAGTGTACGAACCTGAAGCTACATGAACTAGATAAAAGAACCAGTTCCAAGCATCTGTCTTTTATTCTAGTTCAATTGTAGTAGATGTTTTCAATTTGTACCTTTCAGCTTTATCTAGAAGCAATTGTATTAGGTACTCTGAGTAATCAAGTTAGAGTTAACTTGAAGTTGTCGCAATAGTTAAAGGTTGGTTGCCACAACGAGATTAGGGTTAATCCTTAGGTTTACAAAGAGTTTTGTAAATGTTGTTTTGGCTCAGAGATTTATTGAAGTGTTGAGAAAAATCCTACTAAGTAGTAGGTCATGGTTTTTTCCACCTTTTGAGCTGGGTGTTTTTCATATAAAAATACTTGTCTTCTTTACTTTTTACATTTACTATTTCCGCGACAATAGTATAAGGAACACATAGAAGAACCAGGTCTTTCTATAATCAGTGCACGCGAAAATTGGACAACACAAATCACCCCTCTCTTGTGTGGTAGTGAAGTATAAAAATCCAATTGGTATCAGAGCAGGTTCTCCTTGAAGAGGCTTACACCTTAGGAGAAGATCAATATGAGTGCACCACCTGTAAACTGGGAAAGGGCAATCCACCGCTAGGCCACCGCTCTTTAATGGTCAGTACTACTCTTGGTGAAAAAACAGGATGAGAGATCATATCATAGGAGATGACTATGAGCTATGGGACATTGTCACTGATGGTCCACTAGCAACCTTGAAGAAAAATGCTGAAGGAGTAGATATGCCAAAAACAAGAGCGGATTGCATTGCTGAGGACTTGAAGAAATGGGAGAAGAATGCTAAAGCCAAGAAATGACTTGTTTGTGGACTTGGCCAAGATGAGTACAAACAGAATTCAAAGATGTACCACTGCTAAGCAAATTTGGGGATACTCTGCAAGTGGCTCATGAAGGAACACCTCAGGTGAAGAGATCCAAAGGAACTCTACTATATTCTCAATATGAGAATTTTACTGTGAAAGAAGGAGAAATCATCCAAGAGATGTACACAAGGTTTACTACCTTGACAAATGAGCTAAAGTCTCTTGGAAGGATTATTCCTGAAGAAGATAGAGGAGAGAAGATACTGACAAGGGTTTTGCCTATCACTTGGGAAAGCAAAATCACTACCATTCAGGAATCAAAGAACATTTTCACTCTTCCAGTGGATGAATTAATTGGAAATCTTACTGCTTATGAACATAGGAGACAAACCATGAAAATGGATGTATCTAAGAAGGAAAGGAGCTTGGCACTCAGAATCACTGAAGGTTCTGATCTAGAAAATGATGAAATGGCTATGATCATCAAGGACTTCAAGAAGTACCTGAGGAGAATTCTTCAAGAAGTGGAAGCTATAGCAAGTCAAAAGCTCCCGAGAAGCAAACTAGTGATGACTGCTAAAAGTGTGGAAAGACTGATCACCGTATCAAAAACTATCCTTTATGGGAAATTGAATGGAAGAAGGAAAGAGTTGAACGAAGGAACGGGTTCAACCCAAGAAAAGCAACAACAAAGGATCAACCAAGGTTATGGTCGCTGCTTGGGGAGAAAGCTCAGATGATAATGATGGGGATGAACAAGCACTTATGGCCATCGGAGAATCTGATGAAGAAACTGAGAAGTGTTATTCATCTTAAAGACAAGATTAAACTGTTGTCTAAATAAAGGTTGTCTGAGTTACTTCTAGAACTAATTGATGAATCGGAGGATGTAAACAATGAAAAGGAGAAGTTGTCTAAAGAATGTGTGATTTTGAAGGTTAAATGCAAAAACCTGAAACTTAGGGTTAGTGAAATTGTAAGTGAAAACATTGTGCTGAAGAACCAGGTTCATACACTTGACTCAACTGTCCTATAGCTTAGATATAAAAATCTAAAACTAAAATTAGGAACAGGTAAAAAGATAGCTAATCACACACAACTCACTCTAGAAGAAAATGTAGGAAAAATAAAATATGAGTTGTATAAAAGGGATGAGCAAGTAAGAATCCTAAAGGAGGACCTAAGCAAGGTCAAGTATGAGCTAAACAGAACTTGTAAATGGAACAGGTCTTCCGATGGACTTTCATGGCTACAAGAACACCATAGTGGCAACAGAAGAGGACTTGGCTTTGGGAATCTGGCACCTAAGTGGGATCCCAAAAGCAAGTACCTCATACTTCCTGAGAACAAGATTTGCACACACTGCGGTAAAAAAGGTCACTATAAAAGTGAATGCATTGAAAAAGAAAAGTCAAGTTTGGCATCTGGTACTAAGACCCAAGGACAGATCAGTAATTGGGACAAAATGGGTATTCAGAAACAAACTTGACGAAGATGAAACAGTTACAAGGAACAAGACAGGATTGTATATAGTCAAGAGGAGGGCATAGACTATGATGAGACTTTTGCTCCAGTTGCAAGACTGGAGGCAATTAGACTGCTTATAGCCTTTGCTGCTTAAATGGAATTCACTCTCCATCAGATGGATGTCAAGAGTGTCTTTCTCAATGGCTATCTAAAGGAAGAAGTGTTTGTCAAGCAACCTTTGGGCTTTGAAAGAAACGAATGTCCTGATCATTTGTACAAGCTTGACAAAACACTTTATGAGCTTAAACAGGCTCCAAGAGCATGGTATGAAAGATTATCAAAATTTTTGCTTGAGTATGGCTACAAGAGAGGTAAAATTGACAATACTTTATTTTTGAAAGAAAAAGGTGAAGATCTCTTGGTAGTTCAGATATATGTTGATGATATAATCTTTGGTGCAACTACTGATAAGTTAAGTAAAGAATTTGCTAGACTAATGGGGAGTGAATTTGAAATGAGTATGATGGTGAGCTTAAGTTCTTTTTGGGCTTACAAATTAAACAAAATTCAAATGGAATTATGATCCATCAACAAAAGTATGTGAAAGAGTTGCTTAAAAGGTTTAAAATGAAAGATTCCAAAAAAATTGACACTCCTATTGCAACAGCCACAAAATTAGATGTAGATGAACCTGTTGATCAGAAGTTGTATAGGGGAATAATTGGCTCCTTGTTATATCTTACTGCTAGCAACCCTGACATTGTTTTTAGTATAGGCCTTTGTGCTAGATTTCAGGCAAATCCGAAGAAGTCTCATTTGATTGCTGTCAAGAGGATCTTGAGATACCTAAAAGGCACTACTAACCTTTGTTTATGGTATCCAAAAGATAGTAATTTCAACTTAGTGGGATATGATGATGCGGATTATGCAGGTTTTCTTGTGGATATAAAGAGCACCTAAGGTATGTCACACTTTCTTGGCTCATGTCTTGTGTCTTGGGCCACCAAAAAGCAAAATTCTATGGCATTATCTACTGCTAAAGCTGAGTATGTTGCTGTTGCCTCATATTGTACTCAATTGCTGTAGATCAAACAACAATTAATGGAATTTGGAATTGATCTAGGTTGTATCCCCATCTTTTGTGATAACACCAGTGCAATTAGTATGACCAAGAACCCGGTTCATTAGAAAGATCTAAGCACATAGATGTTAGGCATCACTTTTTGAGGGACAACTATGAAAAAGGTTTGATTACTGTGGAATTTTGTGCTACTGACAAGCAAATAGCTGACATCTTCACAAAAGCTCTAAATAGAGATCACTTTAAAAGGAAAATGTTAGAATTAGGGATGATTAAGATCACCTAAAAGGATTCAGTTTTAACTCAAAAATTGGCTAGAGAAATTGTGAGTTTTTATAAATAATTAGATTAGATTCTGCTCAGTCTCATACTTTCATCAGTATACTCTTGTGCCATGTGCTAAAATAACTCATTAATCTCTAATGATATTTATCTCTATTTTCTTGAAAAATTCAGACTTACATAAGAGATTTCTCAGTGAAGAACCTAGTTCATCAAGATTACTTGCTATATACTCTCCACTTTGCATATTTTGGAATAATTATATTTGGATTATGATCAAAAGGAGAGTCCTATTTAGTCCTAACCTCCTTGATCTTATCCGTTAAGAAATGAACCAGTTTCATTCAAAAAGAGTCCAAAAACGCAATAAGTGCCTAGATTCTAGGGAGAGTCACAAACGTCTCTTCAAACAGACTCCCAGTTTGACAGACCTCTGAACTTCTAAAAAAGTAGCTATTACCAAGTAAAACTCTCCCTCTTTATTGATTAGGCCTTAGTTGTTTCCTCACTTCAAATCTCTAAGTTGTCAAACAAATTCTCTCTATCCTCTCTCATCTTTCAAACACACACATATTCATCTTCTCTCATACCCAAACACAATAATGGCGATCCCTTCTGAGACTTCTTCACAACCACCCAAGGAAACAACACCCACACCATTCATCACACCTTCAACCACACCCACCTTTAAGAAGGAAGGTTCAAGATGCTAGCTCGCAATGTTGTTGCTGGAAAAGGACAAATCAAGAAAATCAATAAGCAGTTGAGAGCAAGTCAGGGAATTAAACCCCAAAAATCTGAAGACTCTTTCAAATCTGCAACCATGGGGAAAGAAACTGTTTCATCTGAAACTGAGCAGGTAAAATTTTTCCTAAAGTTACATATGAAGTAACTTATGAGGTTACTGAAAATTTGGAAACCAGATTTGTTTTGGTAGGAAAAGTGGCTGGGGTAGAGACTGCTGAGTCTGAGAAAATGGATAGTAAAAATTAAAGGAGAAAAGAAAAGGAGAGTAAGGTTGCTCAAAGTGATGTGAGGGGAATGGGACAAGGAGTGGCTGAATCTTCACCCAACCCTGTTGGTTTGACTAAAGAAATTGGAGTTATGGAAGGAGGGAGTGAGAAATCGGCTGAAAAAGAAGAAAGTGTGAAAGAAAAAGGGGGAAGTTTATAGAAGCTGCTGAGGGTTGATTAGATTGGGGAAGCAGGTTCAAGAACATGTTCCATATGAGCAGGAACCCCTTAAAGAGTTACTGAAAAAGGTGTTTGACAGTTACAATCCTACAAAGAAAAGAAGTTTAAGAGTTAAAATCCCTGGTACTGCTAGGACAAACAAGAAAAGAAAGGCTGCCTCGTCTATCCCTATAGAGACTCCTCCTACAAACGGAAAAGCTACAAGGGGTCAGAAGAAGTAGAGTGAGGCTGAACTGGAAAAGGCCTTGGAAGAAAGTAAGAGAAAAGCTACTGCTAAAGGAAAGAAGAAGGTGGTTGAGCTTGTTGAGACAGCTGAAATTGGTGAGATGAACCTGGTGCTTTAGGATGCAGAGGAGGCAGAAGAAATGGAGGGTGTGACTCCAAAGGCAAAGAAAGCTAGGACTTCTAAAAAGAAGTCTGTTTCAAAAACAAAGACTGCGGAGCCCTCTACTTTGGCTAAAAGAACCAGGTCTGCATTGAAATCTAGAAAAGTGAAGATAGTGGAGGAAGAAGAATGGAGTGGAGAAGAAGAAGAATCTGATACTGAGAAGAACAAGTTGGTTAAGTTTGGGAAGAGAACCATCTTGAAAGGTAGACTCCTCAAGGACTTGGAGGAGGAAGGTATGTTGTTTCTGCTAGAGAAATTACAATTACAGGGTTGGAAGGACATGATCTTTCAGTTGGATGGAAAGCTTGTCAAAATTGAGATTGAGTAGAGTTCATGGCAAATTGTGAGGTCAACAATGATAGTCACCAGTGTGATGAAAGGGGTGAAAGTGAGCTTTGTTGACAAAGAACTGGGAGAGATCTTAGGTATACTTGCTGCAGGGTACAATGACTACAAGAAACTCAAATGGCCAAGCCTAGAGAATCTCCGTACTGCCTTTTCCATTATAAGAAAGTTTGGTGACAATGATGAAGAGCATGAGCCTAAGCCTGTGTACAAAAGTGAGATGAAGCCACTCTACAAAGTGCTGTTAGAATTTGTTAACAAAATTGTGCTGCCTAGGCAGGAAAGGAGGCAGATTGCCACATTTATGGACTTGGTCCTTATGGAATGTCTGGACAGTGGGAGGCAAATCAATTGGCCTGGATTTATCATCCAGCTTCTCGATAGGATTCTAACTAGCACCAAAACTCATGCCGTACCCTATGTTTACATTCTCACGGCTGTACTCGCACACTTCAAGGTACCCATCAAGAAATGGGAGGTTGGTACAAGCAAGGGTCACTTTGATTTCCTGTGACTATGAAGTCCACACCACTTCCAAAGAACCTGGTTTATCCAAAAAGGTACCTTTGAATAGCAAAGTGCGAGCCTTGGTGCAAGAGAGTGGGGCTAAGGATATTGAAATCGAAAGGCTGAAAAAGAGGTTGGTAGAAGTAAAAGCTAAGAGAGATGCTCTTAGAGCTGAGCTTGCAAGAGAAGGAGAAGAATGATGGCATTCTTCAGGATATGCTGAAACTGCTTCAAGCCAAGAACCAAGAACCTGGTCCTTCCCTACCTTAGGACTTTCCTAGCCTAGTTAGACCAACCAGTGACCCGAATGGGATTTTTTTATTGTTTCTTTTCCTCATAATCTAGTTTTTTTTTTCTCTTTATGCTTGTGGATGACTAAGTATCAATGATAATTAACTGTTTTTGTGCTCTAACTGTTTGTTGATGCTTCTTAGATGGATAATATCATTAGATTGATAAATGATGTTTGACTCCATGATTGCATTTGAAGTAGCCCCAGTGGCCATGAGTAATTTCTATTAAAATCTGATTATCTAACATAATTATGCAACTTTCCGATGATGCCAAAAGGGGAAAGATAGGTTGTGCTTTTTACATTGAGTTGTGATGTTCATAACCTAATGAACCTGGTCCTTGATGATTAGTGACTTTAAAATGAAAGGTGTTCTAACCTTGTATTGGTGTTGAGCTGAGTTGATACAGGGCGTAACGCTTATGGAAAAAAATAGAGTTTGTCATCCTCAAAAAAGGGAATTTGTTGGCCTAAGTGAAGTTTTATTTTGATGATTAACAAAGGAACTTGTTCATGAACCATGTCTATACACAGTGTAGACAGACCCGGGCAGATTCTAGCATAAGGGATGCACGTGAAGGAGATAAGCTTAAGTTGTTATATCTGATATCTCCTGATCGAAAATGTTGCATAAATGATAAGGAGAAGGACTCCTTACTCAAAGAGAATTTTATCTAAGATAGGGAGGAGTTAGAAGTTGAAGATAACTAGAACTCCTCCACCAAGGAAGAGTAGCATTAGAATTCTAGTTATTTCCCATTATACTAACTCTATATATTGCAGGATGTTCTCATTCTACAGGTACGCATGCTGAAGTTAAACTTGAATTGAGAGCAAAATAGCATGGCATTTTGCAAACAATTCGTGTGTGATTCAAGTGTGCGAACCTAAAGCTACACGAACCAGATAGAAGAACCAGTTCCATGCTTCTGTATTTTATTCTAGTTCAATTGTAGTAGGTGCTTTCAATTTGTACCTTTCAGCTTTATCTAGAAATAATTGTATTAGGTACTCTGAGTATTCAAGTTAGAGTTAACTTGAAGTTGTCGCAACAATTAGAGATTGGTTGCCACAACGGGATTAGGGTTAATCCATAGGTTTACAAAGAGTTTTATAAATGCTGTTTTGGCTCAATGATTTATTGAAGTGTTGGGAAAAATCCTACTGAGTAGTAGGTCATGGTTCTTTCACCTTTTGAGTCGGTGTTTTCCACGTAAAAATACTTGTGTTCTTTACTTTTCGGATTTACTATTTCCGCAACAGTAGTAGAAGGAACACATAGAAGAACCAATTGGTGTACGCGAGAATTAGACACCACACAAATCACCCCCTTCTTGTGTGGCATTGAAGTATAAAACATCACTATCCATCAGCATAAGGGAAGAATTCATCTAATATCGCCTTTGCTGGTAGGATTATTACCTTGTTTTTTCAAAGTTTTTTCAAATATTTTCCGCCTTTATTTTAAAAATTTACACATGAAGTGAATATATATCTTGATAATATATTAGTACGAAATATGCACAACTCGTCGTGTGCCGCAACAACATACATATATTAGTATTACTGAAAGACCCCGCTACAGCAAGTATATGTTGTCTGTTTCCTTAAAGCTCTGTTTTCTGACTACAGATCAACTCCAATAACTCTTTTAGGGCTAAATGAGAAGACAAGTAACTGCCTTAATCTCTCCATCCATTACAATTTGCGAGTCCACGGTCCACGTTAGCCGTTTATTATCCCCTACTTTCATCTATTTGTAATTTTTCTTGTTAAAATCTTAACACTTTTTTTTACTTTGAATTTTTTTTAGTTTATGTTTACTTAAAGAAACAGTAAACTATGTCGTAAAATTCTGGTGTTAAAATTTAAACTTGTTACAACTTACTTGGGGCAACAATGTAAGTCTATATAGTAGTCACCAATTGAGATCTAGGAAGATCACCACTCACCAGTTGACGAAACAAATAGAGCAAACCACTACTATATAAACTTACATTGTTGTCCCATATAAGTTATAACAAGTTTAAATTTTAAAACCAGAAAGTTAAAATAGTGGATAACATTTATTGTGATGGTATATAATAATGTGATTACTTTTAGAGTGAGGTACGGTTTGTGGGACCGATCCCTAAATAAAATAAACAATTAAAAAAAAGAAAAAGAAAGAAAGAGATGTGATTGGTTGAAACAAAGGTAATAGTGGGCGACGTAAGCTTGGACGGTGGAACCAAATTTCATAAGCAATTTGCAATCTTGCAAACTGGCAAGTCGGCAATAGAACATATTTTGATTGGTTTTGGTGAGCATTCATTCAACTATAAATAGGGAGGACGTTTCCTCATTTCAAACACACCAAATCGAGAGAAGCCAGAGAGAGTTAGAGAGAGTAATCCATAGATTGTAGTCTGTGAGATAAATATTAAGTATGTGATATATTATAGTGAGGTGTTTAAAATAAGGAGTGTTATTTCTTTTGAAGTTGTAGTAGTCTCTTGACACTACGAAGTTGTAATATTAAAGTGGTATTATATTGCTCCGTTCGGGTATTGTATTTTACCACGTTAGAAGAATTGATGTCGTTGTTACTCTCTTATGTTATGGTGATTTACCGTGAATATTATTCCTGGGCGGGATATTATTTTTTCCAACAACGTGGTATCATAGCCATGAGAAATGGTGTCTATGCATGAAAGCCATTCTTGGCTCCCAGGATGTGTGGGAAATAGTAGACAGAGAGTATGCAAAACCCAATAATGAGGAAGCTTAACCTCACGCTCATCTATCACCTCAAAGGAAGCTTGGGAGATTTTACTAAATTCTCTCCAAGGAGTTGATAAAGTGAGAAAGGTAAAACTTCAAACTCTAAGGGTTAATTTTGAAGTTTTAAAAATGAAAGAATTTGAATGCATTTCAGATTATTGTTCAAAAGTGAAGGCTGTAGAAGATACGAGGAGAACATAGAAGATGTCCGTATGGTAGAAAAGATCTGTCGCACTTTAACACCTAAATTTGATTTTGTGGTGTGTGCTATTGAGGAGTCTAAAGATTTAGACTCTATGATGGTGGAACAATTGGAGGGTTCTTTACAGGCCCATGAAGAAAAGATCAAAAGGAGACAAGAAGTGCCAGTGGAGCAACTTCTTAAAACTCAAGCATCCTTCAAGAATTATAGAGGTGCAAAGAGCTATCGAGGGCATAGAGGGGGACAAGGCCGTGGGGGCCATGAAAGAGAAAGAAGTAATGGTAACAATTTCAACAATGAAGTTAAAATCCACCAAATATTCAGAGGTCGTGGTCGTGGACAAAGAGGAGGAAGAGGACGTGGCTATTACCAAGAAAATAATGGACAAAGGTATGACAAATCAAAAATTGAGTGTTATAATTGTCATATTGGCCATTACTCTTGAGAATGTTGTAGCAATGTTGAAGAAAAAACTAACCTTGTTGATCATCAGAAAGAAGAAAATGAGTCAACGTTGTTGCTGGCACTCAAAGAAGAAGACAAGGATGATTGTAGCTCGTGGTATTTGGACAATGGAGCAAGCAATCATATGTGTGGATGCAAAGAGAAGTTTGTGGAGATCAATAAAATGGTGAGAGGTAATGTGTCCTTTGGGGGATACCTCAAAGATTCAAATCGAAGAGATAGGTACGATTCTGATCTCCTGTAAAAATGGTTGCCACAAGTTAATTCAAGATGTCTATTATGTGCCAAAATTAAAAAGTAATATTTTGATTTTGGGCCAACTTCTTGAAAAGAGATATGATATCCACATGAAAAATATACATCTTTGGCTTATAGATTTAAGTGGAATTCTAATTGCTATAGTGCATATGGCAAAGAATAGATTATTTTCTCTGAATCTTAAGACAATTGATGCAAAGTGTTCAAAAGCTAATGCGCAAGATGAGTCATGGTGCTGGCACATGCGATTTGGGCACTTGAATTTTGAAGCGCTCAAATCAATGGGAGAAACATGGTGCATGGGATATCATCAATCAACCATCCCAATAATTATGTGAAACTTGTCTCTTTCGAAAACATGCAAGGAGGAGTTTTCCGAAGGAGTCCATGTCAAGAACAACCAAGCCACTCCAACTTGTTCACATTGATGTGTGTGGCCAATCAATCCACCTTCCTTTGGCAAAGGTAAATACTTTCTGCTCTTCATTGATGACTTTAGTAGAAAGACTTAGGTTTATTTCTTGAACCAAAATTCTGAACCTTTTGCTACTTTTAAAATTTTCAAAGTACTTGTGAAAAAAGAAAGTGGCTATGAAATAAAAGCTTTAAGGTCCGATAGAGGAGGCGAATTCACTTCAAAAGAATTTAATGGCTTTTTTCAATCTCATGAAATTCGTCGCCCTCTAACGGTACCTTATTCACCCAACAAAATGAAGTTGCAGAGAGAAAGAATCGAACGATTCTTAATATGGGTAGATGCATGTTGAACGCTAAAAATATGCCAAAGGAATTTTGGGCCGAAGTTGTTTCTTGTGTAGTTTATTTGAACAGCAGGTCTCCAACTAGAAATGTTAGAGATCAAATCCCTCAAGAAGTATGGAGTGGAAGAAAGCCAAGTGTCAAACATTTGAGAATCTTTGAGAGCATAACATATGCTCACGTGCCACAGCAAGGGAGAGCGAAGCTTGACGATCGAAGTGTCAAGCATGTGTTTATTGGCTGTGATACAAGTTCAAAAGGATAAAGTTATACAACCCAAGCAACGACTAGGTGACAGTGAGTTGTGATGTTGAATTTGATGCAAAAATGGCATGGAATTAGGAAGAAGTTACTCATTTTGATTTTTTATATTGTCTCTTTGCTGATAATGAACCAATGAACTTTGATAAAGCTATTACAGACAAAATGTGGAGACAAGCCATGGAGGAGGAGATCGAGTCAATAGAGAAGAACAACATTTAGGAGTTAATAACTCTTCCCAAGGGTCATCGCGTAATTGGAGTGAAATGGGTATACAAGACAAAGAAAAACGCTAATGGAGATGTGGAGAGATATAACGCATGACTTGTGGCAAAAGGCTACAAGCAAAGGCAAGACATTGACTATGAAGAAGTCTATGCACCTGTTACCCGCATGGAGATGATTCGGTTGCTGATCTCTTTGGCGGTGCAAAATGAAGTGGAAGATCCATCAACTAGATGTTAAATCATCCTTCTTGAATAGTTATCTTGAAGAAGAAGTCTATATTGGACAACCATTGGGCGTCATGGTCAAAAATCATGAAGATAAAGTATTGAAGCTGACAAAGCTTTATATGGATTGAAGCAAGCCCCACAGGCATGGAATAGTTGCATCGACAAGTATTTTCAAGATAATGGTTTTACTCTTGTCTCCATGAATATGCTCTTTACCTTAAAGTTCATACTAATGGAGATATCTTCCTTGTTTGTCTTTATGTTGATGATCTTATTTTCACAGGTAATAACCCAAGTTTGTTTGAAGCTTTTAAGAAAGATATGTCCCGCGAGTTCTAGATGACGGACGTAGGACTCATGTCATACTACTTGGGCCTAGAAGTGAAGCATATGGAGGATGTAATTTTCATCTCTCAAGAAAACTATACGAAGGAGATCTAAAAGAAATTCAACATGCTCGATTGCAACCCCGTGAACACACTGATGGAGAGTGGGACAAAATTGTCCAAGTTTGATGAAGGAGAAAAAGTGGATCCCACATTTTTCAAAAGTCTTGTGGGAAGTTTGAGGTACTTGACTTGTACCAGGCCAGATATACTCTTTGTAGTTGGAGTAGTAAGCCGCTTCATGGAAGCTCCTACCTCCATCCATTTAAAGGTCACTAGAAGAATTCTTCGTTACCTAAAAGGTATGATCGACTTTGGGTTATTTTATTCTTCTTCTAATAATTTCAACCTTGTGGGATTTTTTGATAGTGATTATGCGTGAGATATTGATGATAGAAAAAACATAACTGATTTTGTATTTTTCTTAGGTGATTATGTTATTTCTTGGTGTTCAAAGAAACAGTCCATAGTTACTCTCTCGACCTGTGAAGCAGAATATATAGCAGCAACATTCTGTACATATCATGCTATTTGGCTGAGAAGATTATTGAAAGAGCTCAATTTGCCACAAATTGAAGCTACAAAGATTTATATTGATAACAAATCCGCATAGGCACTCGCGAAGAATCCGGTTTATCATGATCGAAGCAAACATATAGATACAAGGTATCACTTTATCAGAGAATGCATCGCCAAGAAAGAAGTCAAAGTCAAATATGAAAGCCTCATGATCAAGCTGTAGATATCTTTACAAAGCCTCTCAAGTTTGAAGATTTTCAGAGATTGAGATCAAGAATTAGAATGAAGAAGAAAAATCAAAATTAAGGGAGAGATTTATGGGATCAGCCCCTAAATAAAATAAACAATTAGAAAAAAAGAAAAAGAAAAGAAAGAAATGTGATTGGTTGAAACAAAGGCAATAGTGGGCGGCTGTAAGCTTGTAGGGTGGAGCCAAATTTCATAACCAATTTGCAACTTGAAAATTGTCAAGGAGGCAACAGAACAGATTTTGATTGGTTTTGGTGAGCGTTCGTTCAACTATAAATAGGGAGGATGTTGCCTCATTTCAAACACACCAAATCGAGAGAGGAAGTTAGAGAGAGTAATCCACAGATTATAGTTTGTGAGATAAATATCGAGTGAGAGTAATATTATAATGAGGTGTTTAAATAAAGAGTGTTATTTCTTTTGAAGTTGTAATAGTCTCTTGACACTACCAAGCTGTAGTTTATAGTGAAATTATATTGCTCCGATCGAGTATTGTATTTACCCCGTAAAAAAAATTAATGTCGTTATTTTCTCTTGTGTAATTATGATTTACCGTGAATATTATTTTTAGGTGGGATATTATTTTTCCAAACACGGTTGCCTAGAAATAAGCAGGTTGTCTAAGATATTTCCTTCTAGTGTGTTTCCTAATTAAAATCTCGCAGATGACTGTTCATGCTTGCTTTATCCTCAAGAACTTGGGACCTAAAGAATTTTAAATTGTTATACTGCAGAGAGGGAGAGAGGAAAGATCATAAAATACTCTAGACATAAGTAAAACTGAAAAGTCAGAAAAATATTGCACGCATTTGGATATAGATTTAATTGAAATTTAAAAAATAAAATTGTGAAATTGTGTTGAAAAATAATTTTTAGAAGTTAAAGTTATATTTGGACATGCATTTTACTTGAAAAAAAATTAAAGTGTTGTGAGTGTTCACCCAAAAATTGGTGAACTTAAAATTTTTTCTTCAAAAACTAATCAAATTCCATGGACAAACGATATTTTAGTTTTTCTTTTGGAAAAAAGCAAACAAAAATCAATGCACAAACAGAAGCATAGTATAGTTTTTTGACTTATAATAATCTGCCAAATTTTTAGGAAACTACAAGTGCTTATTTGGAGAGAGGTGCATGGCCAAGCTTTTGGAAGAAGTTCGTTCTTCTAAATAGTAGTAAAAGCTCTTCTCCTGCCGCTCGAAAATAATACCTTAAAAAAAGTAAGCTCTCCTTAAAAGCAAAATCAAATGTTTCTAATTTTGTCCTGCTCAAACATAATTTTGAAAAAATTGATCAAACACAACCTACTTATAATTAGGCTAAACACAATGTGAAAGTGCTTTTCCAAAACTCCATTGATGATAAAAATAAAAGTTTAACTGAGAGGTACCAACAACAACATGATCGAGTTCCATGACTTTTAAGGTCACAAAAAGGATAATCAAGAGCCGAGAAAAGCAGTTACTATCGGCATGCAAAACAGACAAACAAAACAACAAACTAATTCTTCGGTAATTTAGAGTCTATAATTATAATTTTCTCCGACGAATTAATTAAGAGATTCACTTTGCCGATCTTTTTCTTTTCTGATTTGATGACTTTTTAGCTCTTTTCCTCTTTTCCTTCGTAACTCCATAATCATTAATAGCTCTCATCATTAGTGCTCTGTAAGGTTTCTTGGGACTCACTTCTGATTTCTCTCCAGGTTTTGTTTCCGCTGATGAGGGCATTTTCCCTGCTTCAGTTTTCCTATAATAAAGTACCAAATTAACAACACAAAATAAAATTAAAAAATGTGATAATTAAGCTTTAAAAAAATTAAAACTATAAATGTAAGTGCGTGCATTTACCTTGGTGGAGGAAAACCAATCATGTGCGATTTTGCAGGCTCAGAAGCAATTGGATTGCTAGTGATGTCTTCCGGTTCAGCTTCTACGCTAAACTCGACGAATCGGAGAAATGACTGTGAAAGTAAAATGTATATATTTTTAGCTTTTTGCTTCACCTTGTTTAATCAAGGTTAAATAAATTTCTGTTACTACTATGGATAATCTTAGGAAAGGAAATAAATAAATATCTGGAAAATAAAGTGATGTAGAACTTCTATACTTTTGAGTAAATTTTGATTCTTGTTTCTTATCAAGCCAAAGGAAATATATAATATTAAATTCTAAAAGTCATTACAGGTGGTAGGGGTGCTATTTTGAGCACATGAGTTCTCCAAACGATCCAAGTAGTTATAAATACTACTCATAATATTTCTATCAAAAGATAACTAAACGTAAAACACATGTACAGCTTTATACCCGCATGCAAATAGTTTGTAATTTTGCTTATTACTGAATAATTAGGGCACATGCAATTGCAAGTAGAGTATAGTTGATAGTTTTTTTTTTTTTTAAATTAATCCATCGGCCCGGGCTTTCACCTCCCGTGGTGATGGAGGTTTGGCATTAATCCCTACATTGTTTATTGATAATCAAAGTAAAGTACAAGAAGAGGATGACGTAAACCTAACCTCCCAAACCAAATAAAACATATCTTAATATCTACCTAGTACAGATACCTAGTTGATAGTTACAATAATTAAACTTAAAGTGTTATAGTAAAGAACTTACAATGCTGCATTAGCAGAAACATGGAAGATGTATGTAGGTGTCAAAAGATTGATCTAAAAAAGATTAAATATAGGGAAGGTTGAAGAATATATAGATCTCTATAGAAATGCATATTCAAGTCTAACAAATGCGAGAACAATTACATTTTCCAGAATAGAGTAAAACAAAATAGAAGTACTAAAATTTCAAAAAAAAGAAAAAAAAGAAAAGAAAATTATAAGACAAACAAGGTATGCAATCAAAAGGTTCATGGTGAATATATACAAAGTCGCATACAGTTTTTCTTCTTTTATTTGTAAACCTTGTCACTTAAGAATGTTAATTGCATCTTAAGTACTCTTAATTGGATATATTTATATGCATTATCCATATATATATATACTCATTATTTAACAATACCCTCGGGCACTACTCTTGTTCCTTCGGAAGTCAATTATGTAGGATTCTGACTAAATACACATTGTATATATAGGAAAAAAATTTGTGATCGACCCAGATGTATGAATACGCTACTTAATTCAGCCGTATAGAGAACTTGGAGGAAAACATATTCCTCCAAATTACTTCCTACAGTAATTAGTTTTATTACTGTTTAAATCTTCACCAAGGTATAGGAGCCTTAGGCTCAAGACAAATTAAGAACATTGTCTTGAACCTTTATTATAAGCAATTCTCAACCATAGCTTCATCTACAATCACTACTTTGACTTTATCACTTTCATTACTCTTATCACGATTAGTCCTCTCAATTTAAGAGGCTGCAACTACCATTTATGAAGTATTCAAATGCTACAGCTTACAGAGATCGATATTGGAGGATCTTCTTTTTTTTTTTTTTGGGTGATTGGCTATGCCCTACCTGCTATAGACGTCAATAAAAAAAGAGAAGATAATCCCAACCCAATTAAAATGTTCAGTGTGGAAGGAGTGTGCTAATAAGGAATCAGCTCACAAATGCCCAAGTGAGGAGGTGGACGCAGTTGGTAATAGTAGGCCTAATTAAGGAGAGGTAGAGGTAGGTTGAAGGAGAATTGGAATAAGGTGATTAGACATGACATAACACATCTTCAGCTTATCAAGGACATGACGCTAGAAGAGAGTATGATGGCCGAGGATTAGGGTAGAAGATCAATAGGTAATTAAAGAGCGATGTTTCACTTACCTGTGGAAGAGGCATGGTGATAATTTGGAGCAACTTAATTATCTGCTCTTCCTTCTATGTATCAGTAGTATTAAAATTATTGTCGTATTATCTTATTCTGTAATTTCTTATGCTACATGTTGTTTCCTTTGTGTTGGTTGTCTTATTATTTTTGTTGTCGTTACTGTTTCTTTTCTCTAGTATGTCCAACATGGCATACTCTCAAACTTGCTTTGTTTTTTATTCGAGCCGAGGGTTTATCAGAAATAATGTTTCTACCTCACACAAGTAGGAACTAGGTCTCATATACTATCTTCCCTACACCCTACTTATGGAATTACACTGAGTATGTTGTTGTTATTGTTGATTTGAGGACAACTTTCTACATGTCAGCAAAGGAGAATAAGGAATCTCTACTGAATCAACAATTGCATAGCACCAAAATGGAACAAAAACGGTAGTCATGAACACATCAAGAAATTCAAAGAAATATGTAATAGCCTTGCAGCTATACACAAGCCCTTGGATGAAGGTTGTAAAGGTATAAGCTTTGTTAGGAATTAGGAAGTAAATGCAAAACCTAAGAACAGCGGAAAAACCCACCATGTCCACCTTTAACTCAAGTCAAGATCGAGGTCCGAATTATCGAACCATCAAAAGTTTTGGTTTGGATGGTAAGTATTCATCATCCTTACGATACGTCTCAAATTCGAGTTGTGAAATTAAGTCCCCGGCCCTTTGATAGGAAAGGTTTTATCCCCAAAGTGGGAATTTTCAATGCAAATTCAGATAAGTCGGGATATGAAGCAGATATTGAACACAGAATAGGACTTCAAAAAATAAATTCACTCAAGTGTCAATGCCATAAAGATGGTTTGAAATGAGAGGGGAAGATGGTGAACAAGTGCAAATTGATCCAGTAATAGTTTTTCAAGCATAAAATTAAGACATAAATCTTTTAGAACAGGTAGAGGAAATTAAGGACAAGGTAGAGAGGAAGATGTTTCAAGTTCATTCCCGCTTAGAAACTGTTGTGGCTTTAGATATTTCAATTTGATGTGAAAACTTCATCTTTAAAAGAATCTAGTTCATTTTTCTTGCTTATTCTCTAGTGGAATTCCTGCGCTATTTGTGTAGCGCCGAGATACGTTGCCTTAACCTCACAATTGAGCATCTCAAGTGAAAAGGGAGCAAAACCCTATTCTATTCTTTAAGAACGAGTTCATTAAATGGAGCAAAAACCTATTTAAATTTTTAAGAATGAGTTCATTTAATGTATCAAGCCTAAACAATGTTCTATTTTAACTACATATTTGCAAACTAAAAGGCTCCTTAATCTAAATATTCAAACTCATATAAAGATCCTTTTCACTAATTAGCACACAATTTACTATATTTGTCAAGGTAAGACACATTAACAAGACAGTTCAAGTCATAATATATAGAGAGACTTACCTCATTATCAGCAACACTTGTCAACCCATTAGTTTTTGATGAATCACCTTCATGATCAGAGCTGATAGTGATGATTGCATTGGAATCTACTCATCAAAATAAAGGTTAAAAAACGATTAGATTATCAGAAATTTGCTAGCAATAACATTTCTTATTCTAAAGCATTAGAATTACCGAGCCAGAAATATACTAATTTTACTCTTTCGTTTTAAAATTTAAAGTTATAATCTTCTTTGTTTATGCTCTTTAGAACTACGCGTGTTCTAGAAAGTAAGTTTATGATCAGTAACTGTACATACGAGAGAAATGGGGAGTGGGAGACCTCACAAACACTAATGTACGTGATAGGAAATAGCATTTTGTTGAATGCCTCAAACACACAAAAAACTATTTTTGTATTATCTTTTTATATAGAGTAAATTAATTTCACTTGTCTCTCTTAACCTTTTTAGTTTTGGTTTGTAGGCCAATAAACCCAGTGATTATGAATATTCAATGGCAAAAATGAGTTGGTTCGTTATATGTATTTTGTATATAAAAAGGAGAAAAACCCCTCAATTAGTATGAATTGTAACATATACCTTTTTTTAAGATTAAAAAAAGATGTTAGTGCTAGTATTGATTTTTTTCAACTAGCCAATATCGCATAGAATACTTATTAGGTTTTCAAAATTTATTATTTCCTTACTCAAAATATTAGGAGTACTACTCATTTCTATACACCATTATTGGGTACTTTTAGGTATTTCCACTTTTTGCTTGATAAAACATATAGTTGTCCCTTATAGTTGAAGGACGTTTTTACCATTTTAAAAGGTATTTTAATGATCTAACTCAACTTTGGCCTTTGATTTAAGATCTAGAAATTCATTTTCCCTTTCAAAAAGTGGAACTCAAACCCAGGGTTACCCTTTTTATATATTAGAAAGGTTTTTCTATACTTCTCACATTGTGCCTTGTTCTTTAGAGTAAATCTTAATAGACATCTGATTTATAGAAAACATGTAACTAGATGACGAGTATAAAATAAATAAATAAATAAACAAAAAACAAACAACCAAACTGAACCCAACACACGGAATGAAACCACAACATTCCACCAACTCATAAGAATTTATAATTAGAAAAATAAGCCTATATCAGTCTAAAGTCTAGAGTTGATAAATTTACCTTGGACCGTATTGCTAGCACCCGCAGATAAACTCATTTTCAAATGAAATTTGTCGATCTGATAACAAAAAGTCACAAAGATTTTATTACACTTGATGATTTTAAGAGACAAATAGCAGTATCACACACACAAAACAAATAAATTCAACAAATGTCCATTAAAAAAAGGGAGGAAATGTAAACCTTCATACCTTTTACAAGGCGCCTCTACGGAATGGAGAAAATTGAAATGATTTACAACAATATAGATGTTATTATACACTCTGTCAAGCTAAAATTACAACGGTATTTCATTTAATATAGATACATATAATTAGATTTACTTATAGTTGTAGTTACTAATCCGCATAAAAATACAAGAAGAGCCTAGTCATTAATTAGTGTCTTGTTGAAAATAAAAGAGGATCTGATCTAAACATTTAAAAATCATTATAAAACCAAAAATAGCTCTATATATTAGATAAATTAATTAATTATAATCTATCTGGCTACGGCTATATTTAGACATTGTAGTGTGAACATTCCAAGTCAAAACTTGACTAATACAGAATTTCGATATTAATGATCGATTTAAGAAAATTTTGGAACTATTTTTATTGAATTTATAAAGAGAATATAATATTTGACTAAATTTCTTTATTGGCATTTTAAATCTAATTTGTGATTGCACCGTTTAAGGAAAATTGTGAAGCAATGTTCGCCATAAGCGTTGCGTTGATTTAATTTCTTCCTTCTCCCCTCCCCCAAACACCACAAACAAACATTTGAACCTGTTTGTGCTTTATTTACATAAAAGTAATGTTTTCTTTGGGGGGTAGAATAAAATTAATGTTCCTTGACCATTCAAATTTTCACCAAATTAAATTAAAATTAAAAAAAAAGCTTGATAATACATATGGTTTTATCTTTCTGACAGACCAAAACAATAAAATAAACCGTAAAATATCAACCTTGATGCCATTAAGTTCGTTATCATGGTATGTAGAATTAAGAAGAAGAAGAAATTAACGGTTTGCTTGGGAAAAAAGAGATTATTCTCTCAGAGGGGTAACTGTTTCTGATAAGTTTTAAAAGGACATACACACAGTTTCTGAAAAGCTCCCCCAAAGAGGGTGCTGTAAGTCTCAACCTTTTCCATTTACTTATATTTACATAAATTCAATGGCAATTGTATTATTTTGCGAGCAATTGCTAGTCCGCCTATTAATTCTAGCTAGCTTATATCAAATGAAGATGAAGAAAACTAGTCAGAAACTGTTCCAGATAATAGGAACTATTTCTTGCAAACGCTAATTTTCACTACTAAAAATCAGGTAAAAAGCGACCGATAAAAGCGACCAAAGTTGGTCCCTATATGCCTAAACGCGACCAAAAAGCGACCACAATGGTCTGGTCACCATTTAGTTGGTCCCTTTCCCATAGCGACCAATCTTGGTCGCTCTATAGCGACCAAAGTTGGTCGCCCAGTACAAAAGGCAAAAATTTAAAATCTGCTCACAAGCGACCAACTTTGGTCGCAAATTTAGTATTTTTGATTTTCTGCATTTCTAAATAGCGACCAAAGTTGGTCGCTATTTGAAAATACAGAAAATTTAAAATACCAAAATAGCGACCAACTTTGGTCGCTTATTCAGTATTTTTAATTTTCTGTATTTTCAAATAGCGACCAACTTTAGTCGCTATTTAGAAATGCAGAAAATTAAAAATACTAAATTGGCGACCAAAGTTGGTCGCTTTAGCAGATTTTAAATTTTTTTTTTTTTGAAATTGGCGACCAACTTTGGTCGCTATTTGCAGAATCAGTTTTTTTTTAAGCAAAATAGCGACCAACTGGCGACCAAAGTTGGTCGCTTTTGTTGGTATATTTTTTCAAGAAACTGGCTGTTTTGCCAGCCACACGCCCTGTCAGTTTTACCAAATTCCTAAAATATGCATTGAAACCATTAAAACAACAACAACAACAAGAACTACTACATCAAACAACAACGATACTAACAACTACAATAAACAACACATTAAACAACAATATTAAACAACAATAAGGTTTAAAGTTCAAATGAACTTATGCATTATATAAGTTGTTATTACAATTCAAGGTCAACTCATATCTACATCATCATCGCCATCGCCGGATGAATTGCCATCATCAGACTGACCATCCGGTGATGGTTCCCGTGATCGGGGAATAGGAAAAGCGCCAGAAGCCAAGAGAGATTTGATCTGCTCTTGTAGAGCAGCAAACTGTTTATCTCTAAGTTTATCTTTCTTCTTCTCTCTTGCTTCTCTCTCCTTCTCTCTTTGCTTTGAAGCTTCTAGCTCGGATGTGAGCTTTTCTACATGGGCCCGCATAGAGGCGAGGACATCCCCATCAAGCGACTCCCCTCCGGATGAGGTGCCTATTCCGTGCATTCCACACCTATAGCGGTAGAATTGCTTAGTTGGAAGCCCGTATACCCTCCCCCCTTTTGGACCGCCAGCCGCCTGCGTCCATATTCTCTCAGCATCCTCGTCCGACGGTTGGATTGTTTCGCC
>MCJB01013792.1:43670-91232 GCA_002018475.1 Nicotiana obtusifolia | reverse complement strand
CGCCACGGGATTTGATTTATTTTAATGGATCGGGTGGCACGCCGCCACGGGATTTGATTTTAATGGATCGGGTGGCACGCCGCCACGAGATGTAATGTGTATGGATCAGGTGACACGCCGTCACGAGATATTGCACTACTGAACCCCCCACAGTAAGCGCCGGGTACCCAGGGAACGGGTGGCACGCCGCCACGATAGTCATGACTTGCATTGCATTGCATTGCATTTTTGGTTGTGATGGTGTTGTTTCCATTTACTTCACGCTATCTATTTGAGATGTTACATGTTTTTATTGTTCCATCGTGGATTGCTCTAAGTCTTATGTGTTTCTTACTTTCAGTCATTATTTATATTTATTACTCACTGAGTTGGAAGTACTCACATTACTCCCTGCACCATGTGTTCAGATACAGGCGTTATCGGTTCCACCCCGAAGTACTGACTACTACTATTGTCAGGGTGGTGATTCGGAGATTACGAGGTAGCTATTGGCGTTCGCAGCCCGTATCTCTTTTATTTTGTTGTTTCCACTTTCTTCAAACAATTGTGCCCAAGATATTGTAATAGTTATTTTATTATTAGGATTTCATTAATGGCTCATGACTTTGTGACATCCCGATCTGAGGGTTGTAGTCGAGATGGTTTACTATATTTTTTCGCAAACTACTGTTATTTAACCATACTTATATTATTTTCGTATTATTTAACTGTTTGAGCGAAGTTTAGTTGGTTTGGCTGGCCTTGTCATCATGAGAGGCGCCATCACGACCGGGTTGGGATTTTGGGTCGTGACAAGCTTGGTATTAGAGCCTAGGTTACATAGGTCTCACTAGTCATGAGCGGGTTTAGTAGAGTCTTGCGGATCGGTATGGAGACGTCTGTACTTATCTTCGAGAGGCTGCGGAACCTTTTTAAAAAAAATATTCTTGATATCCTTATCGTGCGGTTTGATTCTATTGAGGCTTATGTCTTTATATCCTTCCTACTCAATCTTATGCGGCGTAAAGCACTTGTTATCAATTGGGCGTCGAAGAGTTGTAGTGGTACTACAGACGTGGTGCCAGATGCGTGTTCGGGCAGGGTATTATCGTTCCCTTTTGGAAGGATGTTCTTATGCTTCAGCTTAGTATCTGCATCTTCTATGGTTTTGAGACCGTGCACGAATTGCTACGATGTCTATGCGTTGTTGTCATACAATGTTGGTGAAATGGTAGAGTGCTCATATATGGAACGCGACAGTGAATGACTCGAAAGGAGGATTTCCTAGTGTATGATTTAGAGGTTCAGCATTTAATTCTAGCGAAGGAAAGGCAGTTGGACTATAGATGTCCATGTTTGGTTGATGAAGAAACAAGACTTGATATTTTCAAGCATGATGGAATTTTCAATATGATGCGGTGTCGTCATCCTTGTTTGAACGCATTATGGTTCGTCGGTGTTACGGTCTTCTTGGATTTTTCCTTCGGGCATGGTGCTGTGAAATGGTGCCTGAGGGGTGGTTGCCAGGTATAGCTGTGGGCAGCGGTTCGAATCGAATTAGTATTTCTAGTGTGGATAGCTTGAGAAAGATGATCTTCGAAGAGGCTTAAAGTCAATAACATTTTATTGGTTCAGGTGCTACAGAGATGGATTTCGATTTGATGCAATATGTGAGCAGCGTCGTTAGAAGATGTCGGTAAGGAATTCCACAGGTGGGTTATCTCATGTGAGCAGGTTAGCGGNATCTCGACGGTTATGTGAACCCTTTAGGGGTATTATTTGGCATCTCGCCGGTTATGTGAACCCTTCAGGGGTATTGTTGCTGCATTGATTCATTTCATAAACTCAGTTTTTAAACTCAAATGATATTTTCAAATGATTTTTTTATGGATCGGGTGGCACGCCGCCACGAGATGTAATGTGTATGGATCAGGTGACACGCCGTCACGAGATATTGCACTACTGAACCCCCCACAGTAAGCGCCGGGTACCCAGGGAACGGGTGGCACGCCGCCACGATAGTCATGACTTGCATTGCATTGCATTGCATTTTTGGTTGTGATGGTGTTGTTTCCATTTACTTCACGCTATCTATTTGAGATGTTACATGTTTTTATTGTTCCATCGTGGATTGCTCTAAGTCTTATGTGTTTCTTACTTTCAGTCATTATTTATATTTATTACTCACTGAGTTGGAAGTACTCACATTACTCCCTGCACCATGTGTTCAGATACAGGCGTTATCGGTTCCACCCCGAAGTACTGACTACTACTATTGTCAGGGTGGTGATTCGGAGATTACGAGGTAGCTATTGGCGTTCGCAGCCCGTATCTCTTTTATTTTGTTGTTTCCACTTTCTTCAAACAATTGTGCCCAAGATATTGTAATAGTTATTTTATTATTAGGATTTCATTAGTGGCTCATGACTTTGTAACACCCCGATCTGAGGGTTGTAGTCGGGATGGTTTACTATATTTTTTTGCAAACTACTGTTATTTAACCATAATTATATTATTTTCGTATTATTTAACTGTTTGAGCGAAGTTTAGTTGGTTTGGCTGGCCTTGTCATCATGAGAGGCGTCATCACGACCGGATTGAGATTTTGGGTCGTGACAGATTTCCAAATAACATTTAACGGAGTGATCATAAGTTCTTCGAAATGGAGGGGAAAAAGAGTGAAACATATATGTTAATATTTGTTTGAGATTTCACTTCGAATACTACAACCAGTTAACACCCCATTTGTCAATTGAAACATCGTAATTTAGCTGCCTTTTTCATTGTTTCTTTCCAATATAAGCAAAGCAATAAAATTAGCACACTTATATGGCATGCAGTAAAACTTGGTTTGTGACGTAGAATAAGCAAATTGCTTAACTAGTTTTGCACCATGTCACGACCCAAAATTCCACCATAAGGGTTGTGATGACACATAATCTCTAAGACCAGGTAAGGCTATCACACATTAATGTCAATTAAAATATAATAACTTTAAATTTAATAAAAACAGCAAAATATGATAATACTACCAACATGGATACAATAAGCTACATCCCAAAACCCGATAATACTTAGTCATAAGCTCTACATGGAGTACATAACAAGTCTCTATGAGTACAATATTGTTTAGAATACATAACCAACTTCAGAAAATAAAGCAAAGAAGGTGACCCCAAGGCCTGCAAACGAAACAACATGGATACCTTGAAATCTCCTGCAAACTCTAGCACGCCTCCTAATGATCAGCTCGATCCGAAGTACCAAGATTTGTACAAAGAATCTACAGAAGCATAGTATGAGTACACCACAGTTGGTACCCAGTAAGTATCAAAGCTAACATCGGTGGAGTAGTTATTAGGTTCAAGTCATGATACTCACTGTTCAAATAACTTGTACAAGATATCAAAAGAAAACTGACAACAAAGTACATAACAGAACAAATATCAACAACCTCGTAGAGCGTGTAACAACAACTCAATGTAAAATAATACATCTTTGCCAACAACATATCAAATAAGGTGGGGCATGTGATAGCATGTCAAATCAACTAACAACTCGTAAAACTCAAGGCAGAAACATTTAAGAAACAAGTATATGATCAAAATATCAACTACATTCCAACACATGAACAAGATCAAAGGAATACCCCGAAATATCACATAACGTTATCAACCATGCCACCTTTATCTCGCCGCATGCGCATCACAATGAAATGCCTCCTTTATATCTCCACACGCGCATAAGTCACTCTTATATCGCTGCATGCGCATCACAATGAAACACCACCCTCATGTCACCGCATGCGCATCTCGCCACCCTTATACTCCACACAACATATCAACACGCACACTATGTCCCACAATACCACCCAAAAAAAAACACAAAGTCACATCAAAATTTAGGTTCGCGGTTCAACAACAACGTGCACAAGGACATTACAATAACATAAAAGTGCAAGGAGTATTCAACAATAAAACATATTTCATATAGCAAGCAACCCCAACTCAAGGCATGTTAATAGCCTAAGGTCTAATCCGGTCATGAACCACACATACGCCCGTGTACACACTCGTCACTTTGCGTACATAACACAAATATGCAATTTAGACCAAATCCTAAGCGATATTTTTCACACACAAGGTTAGGCAAGATACTTACCTCAAATAGCCTCAATAAATACTTTAAAAATACTTTCCTATAAAATTCACCCCCGCTCAGCTCAAATCTAATTAAAACAACTCAATAATATTAAACAATGCAAAGAAAACCAATTTCAATTAATAAAGTTGCAATCTTTACCCAATTCTCAAAAAGTAAACAAAAGTCAACCTCGGGCTTGCCAGGTCAAAACCTGAGCTGAGGGGTAGATCTCGACTACCCATAACCCGACGAGTCCAAATATGTGATTGATTTTCTAAAATGAATTTAAATCGACTCTCAAACCTCAAATTTCATTTCTCAAAACATAATTAAAAAATCCTCAAAAATTTTCTTCAAACTGCATGATTTTGATGTTAAAATGGATAAGAAATCAAGTTATAATATCAAAATTGAGTCAAAATCACTTACCCGATAGCTATATGTATGAAAATCCCCTCAAAAAATCGCCTCTCACCGAGTCTAGGGTTCAAAATGTGATAAAATGAGACTAAGTTCCAAAATCCCAGTTGTATGTTCAGCTACAAATGTCGCATTTGCAATCACAGGTTCTCAAATGCGACACAGGGATTGCAAATGCAAAGCCTGCTCATCCCAGAGAATGTCGCAATTGCGACCTACAACTTCGCAAATGCAACGACTTCTTCGCAAAAGCGAAGACTCAGCTGCCTCCTCAACTATCGCAAATGTGACCAGTTCCTCGCATTTGTGAGTTCCCCCGAGGCAGCCCCCACTTCACAAATGCAATAAGGCCACCGCAAATGCGAGCAGACCTTCACAAATACGAGCTCTGCAGCACCAGCAATTCCTGAAACTAACCAGAAAACTCTGAAATACGTTTGAAACTCACCCGAGCCGCGGGGGCTCCACACTAAATATTTACACAAATCATATGAACTCGCCCATAAGCTCAAAACATCAATATAATGTCCGAAAACACGAATCGAACACCAATACGCATTGAATTCTAATGAAACTCAAGAACTTTAAAATCACAACCAAGCGTCTGATTCCTACCAAACCAACTCCGAATGACACCAAATTTTGTATACAAGTTTTCAATGATAAAACAAACATATTCCAAGTCGTGAAACAAAAATCCAAACCCAAAATCCAACAAGTCAACCCATGGTCAAAGTTATGAAATTTTTAAACATCTAAAATTGCCAACTTTCGGCAAAAAGAGCCAATTCATCCTAATAACCTCCGAGTTTAATTTCGAGCATATGCCTAAGTCCAGAAATCATCATACGAACCTATTGGGACTATCAAAATATCGTTCCGAGTCATTTTATCTAAAAGTCAAACCTTAGTCAAGTTTTCCAACTTAAGCTTCCAAACTAGGAATCAAGTGTTCCAAATCAATCCAAAATTTTTCCATAACTAAACCAATCATCCCCGCAAGTCACATATAGGATAAAGCTATTCAGGGTCACCGAGAAAGTCGCCAAGGAAGGAAGACCTCGGAGGAACAAAAAATCCACCAAAGAAGTAACATATTACTCAAACTCAAAAACTACCACCGGAGAAGGAACTGGAAGGAAGACAAGAACTCTAGAAGTTGACCTAAAATAAGAAAGACTGAAAATAAGAGGAAAGCCATCAAAGAATTTTCCCGGACTCAGAACGAGGCTGATAGTGCAAAAAGTTTTTGGTTGACTACTGTCATTGAGGCTTTGAGAGAGAGATAGAAATTAACGAAAGGATAGAGATTAAACCAAAATAATAAGTATGTATATAAAATTATAACTAAGTGATAACATCTCTTAGAGCTCTCTAAATTAATTTATAATGTAGCATATATAGGTAAATGTTCCTTTTTAATAAGGAACTTTTTACGCTTTGTATTCTCCCAATACTAAATTATAATTAAACTAGGCCTATATTTTTGTTTCTTACTCGATTGGGCATATTCTATATATAATTTGAAATATGTTTTCATCCATCAACATATTATTAGAACTTACTCTCTAAAGTGTGGAATCTGCCTCTCCCTATTCTGATAAGAATGGACATTGGGCCTAACAACTCCAAAAGCTAGCTCAAAGGATGATGATTGCACAAGTCATATAAAGAGTCCAAGGAACCCATTCATTTATGATGTAAGACTCCATTACCCCTCTCGTATGCCCATACCTGCCAACTGAACCGTGAACAATCTATCCCATGGGCGCAACATCGGGGGCCTGGCTCTGATACCTTGATAAGAATGGACCTTGGGCCTAAATCCGCCCCAAAAGCTAGTATAAAGGGTTAGGAGCTCCCAATCCATATAAAGAGTCTAAGGAACTCACTCATTACGATGTAAGATTCCATATTGTCTTTTTAAAAAAATAAGGACCCTAAACATACTAATGTATCCAGAGTTAGCCAACTGTACGGATTACCAACACCGCAAAAGAATATTTTAGGCAAGTCTAAATGTCACGACACAAAATCCACTATAAGCCGTGATGGCGCCCAACATTGCCGTCAGGCAAGCCAACGGTAAAATTATCAACTTAGTTACTCATTTCATTATTTTTTAAATCATAAATCCCATTAAATAAATAGAGTGAAATTTGGTACTCGTAGAAATGTGTATTTTCTTTACCAAATTCCGTATAAAATATAAAATTACAAGGTGAAATGATAACATGAGCTACAATAATAAACATCCACTAGGAACTACCAAAACCCGGTGTCACAAGTACATGAGCATCTACTAGAAGGTACAATAATAATACAACATCTGTGGGGAGTACAGAATAGACAGGATAATGTAACTAATTAAGATGGAGACTCCGTATGCTGCGGGTCGTAACATGAAATGCAGCTCACCGTGAAGTCCCCGCAATAGCCACGCCTTTGCGCCCCAAAGACCACCAGACATATATATACCTGCACAATAACTGCAGCAAGTGTAGCATGAGTACATAAATCAACGCGTACCCAGTAAGTATCTAGCCTAACCCCAGAGAAGTAGTGACGAGGGGTCGACATCGATACTTACTTGTGGTCCAATAAATCAAATACAATAAAAAGTAAACAAATATGAGGCCGGATAAATAAATAATATAAACAAATATAGGTACATGGTACAATCCTCCTATTAACAGTAAACTCAAGCTCTTAATTATCGGTCACCTCCTCAACTGGAGTATATATGTAAAATGGTTCCCACCAGATAGGTCGTTACAACTCAAATCAGGAAAACTCACAGATACAATGGCTTCTTGTCAAATATTACGCACGGAGCTGCCGAAGCGAACGGCCCGACCCCATAAGAGTGTTTCATGAAGCTGCCGAGACGAACGGCCCGATCCCATAAGAGTATTTATAGAAATGCCGAGGCAAATGGCCCGATCCCATTAGAATATGATGCTGCCAAGGCGAACGGTCCAATCCCATAAAAATATGATACTGCCGAGGCGAACGGCCTGATTCAATAATAATATGATACTGTTGAGGCGAATAGCCCGATCCCATAAGGGTGTGGTACTTAATCCTATCGAGGCGAACGGCCCAATCCCATAAGAGTGTGGTACAAAATCCCGTCGAGGCGAACGTCCCCATCCTATAAGAGTGTGGTACATAATCGTGACGAGGCGAACGGCCCAATCCCATAAGAATACGAAGCTTTAACGGGTCCTTGACCCCATTCATGAATATACATGTGAGTTATCAAATTTAAAGAAGCTTTTCGATGAAAACGCACAACGCGAAAGAAATTCATAAGGGAAGCACAATTATTCCGCAGGTAATCAAGTAGCTCATCAAATCTCTAACAATAGCGAGTCTATCACTTTACGCTAGTCTAACTCAAGTCGTACGCAAAATAAAGGAACTAAACAGGCAAGGATAACTCAAATAGTACAATTAAAACATGGCATAAACCTAAGTCTACCAGGACAACGCACGGAACTCATCACCTCATATGTGCGTAGCTCCCACAACATGTAGCACATAAGAATATAATACCTACGGAGTAAATTCCCCCTCACAGGGTTAGACAGGAGACTTACCTCGCTCCGAAGTTCTATAACTAGCTCTAATGCCTCTCTAACACCTCGACTCAAAGCCAAACAATCCGAAACTAGTCAAACAATGTGCAAATCAATCAAAATATACTCCAGCGCTTATAATTAATCAATTTATAATAATTCCCAACTCCGCTCGAAAAGTCAATAAAGTCAACCATCGGGTACACGTGCCCTGATTCCAAAAATGTTTGAAGATAAACTTTACCCATAACATCACAAACTCATATAATTTATTTCAAATTTCATGTCCAATTTTGTGGTCAAAATTCAAAAAATATGATTTCTAGCTTTTCCTTCAAAAATTGCACAATTTCCACCAATTCCATGTTAAAATCCGTATATTATCCATGTAAAATAGTTGAAAATTGAACAAAATTACTTACCCAAAGATTGTAGATGAAAATCCCTCTTCAAAATCGCCCTCTACCGAGCCTAGGGTTCCAAAAATGAGAGAATGTCTCCAAAGTCCCATCTCCTAGCCCTTTTACCAGGTGCAGATGTCGCATTTGCAACACAAGATACGCATTTGCGGACCCTCACAATTGCGAACAAGTAATTGCAATTGCGAACCAAGGCAAAAATCTACAGGCTTCGCAATTGCGAACCAAGGCAAAAATCTACAATCTTCGCAATTGCGAACAAATGTTTGCAATTGCGATACCTAAGTACCAGCAACACCAGCAATCTTTCCCGACTCGGAAATGGGCATAATTCTCTCATACAACATCGGAATTCGATGATTCTTGTTGCTATGACTCCGTAATTATGATACGGATCTAATGGTTCAATCAATCACAAATCAAAGGTGGTTTGATCAATATAGTATCCTTTATACCGAAGAAAACGATGCCGAAACATCAAATAAGATCGCGCGACACAACCCAAACACAACTGAAACACACCCGAGGCCCCGAGGCCCCGAGGCCCCGTCCAATTACACAAACCAGTCCCAAAATATAACACGAACCTGCTCGAGGCCTCAAATCACACCAAACAATACCAAAACCATGAATCAACAATCAAATCCTCCTTTTAACTTTCAAATATTCAAACTTCAACGAACGCGTCCAAATTACACTTAAATATTTCGAAATGACACCAAACTTTATGTACAAGTCATACATCATGATACGAACCTATTCCAAGACTTAGAACCCCAGATGAACATTGAGAACACCAAAATCTGCTTCAAACCAAACTTAGAAAATTCTAAAACCTTCGAATTGCCAACTTTCCACAATAAGCGTTGAAATGCTCCCGGACCATCCGATACTCAACCCGAACATACGCCCAAGTCCAAAATTATCATACAAACCTATTGAAACCTTCAAATTCCGATTCCGAAGTCGTTTACTCAAAATTCAAACTTTGGTCAACCTTTTCAATTTAAAGCTTCCGAATTGAGATATTTCCATCCGAATCAACTCCGAACCTCCTGAAATTCAATCTCGATCACACGTACAAGTCATAAAACATTAAGTGAAGCTACTCAAGGTCTCAAAAACCATCAAAAGACCTACTAGAGCTTAAAATGACCAATCCGATCGTTACACTAAAGGCGGTCAGAAGACACAAACTTCCAAAGTGGAGTAAGCACACTTCCTATTACTTTGTCTTCTTCAACTTTCTAACGTACTTCTTTCTATTAACGACATATGGTTCAAGTGCGGGAGTTGGCCTTTGGAGCAGGAGCATCTTGAGCAGCTTGATTCGAAAAGTTTAATCTTGCACCCACATGCATCACATTTTCTCTCATGTGCTTATATGATACAATATTTTTTTTTCATATTTGTAAACTCTTTAATTTTGGTATTTTGATTTTATCCTTTATGATATGCTTTATATAAATGACATGAAAATAAAAAGATTCTAAAAGGTGCTTTTGGGGAGTGTTAATACCCAATTATTCCCGCATATTTTATAAAGTATTCCATATACTTTGAAAATCATTTTTGCATTATTATTCAATTTACAGAAATTATATAAGTATTTTCTATAATTCTCTATAGTTTTTAAAGATTTAAAGTTGATTTTTCGCATTTAATTTGTTTAAATTTTTATAGTTATCTCTTTAAATTATTTGTTAAGGTGCTTTAATCATCCAATTTATCATTCTATACCCTTATGCATTTTATAATATTTTATCTCTTTTTAGATAATATTTTTGTATTTTTTTATTTTATCTATACTATTTATAATAATAGTCTATATTCTACCAATATTTGCGTTTATTAGATTATTTATACCAAAGTAGCATTTTATGTTTTTATATTAGATTGTTTATTCTACCAATATTTGCTCAGTTTTCTTTCCTTGTTTACTCGTTTGATTTAACTACTATATAAATCCCCTTCCCTGTTTCCCCTCTAAGACTTAACTCCTGCTACCACTACTGTTATTCTCTCAACTATCACTCTTCTATACTTTCTGCACTCTTGGTTGTGGCCGGCTAAAAGTTAAGGCCACCGGAATTCTTTCTATTGAGAACTTTAGTGCGAGCACTGCTCCGGGTCCGTTTGAGGCTCCTGTGAACTCTGACGCATTAGAGTTTGGGGTCTCATTTGTTCTCTCTTTGCTACTGATACTCAAGATGTTGTTGACACTTGGTTTTCTCCTCTGTTTTTTTGTTAAATCTGCAAACTGGTAAATGTTCAAACTCTCGCAATTATGTTTCTTCCCTGTTTGTGTTCATGCTTTTGAATATCCCTGTTATGTGGACTTTTCAAAGCCAATATGATACTGTGCCGACCTTTGCTTTGAGCTTCTCTTGTAATCCTTCACCTGAACTTGTATAAGTTAGCATGTTTTCAATCAGTGTAGTGAATTTAGAAGATTTCTGGACCGTGATACTTGTTTGAAGTCGTTATGTTTATGTATGTTTAATTTCTTACATTGACTGTTTAATACCGCATCCTTTTCATGTCTCAATCTGAATACTTGCACTGGAACTCCTGGGGAACTAATGCCTAGCTAGAACTTGCTTAATTAAGTCTCCCTCAACTGAATCCTTTATGTGGGCTTTACTGTTTTCCTTATCTACATGAACTCTATTGTTGTCTCAATGCTTTAACGAAATATGTGGCTTTGTTATTGAGAACTTTAGTGTGGTGTTTGGTCAATCCTGCACACTTTAGTATTGCCTAGGCTTCTAGTTGAGTCCCAATACATTTAGTTTCTATTATTATACATGGTTGACTGGCTTAAGTTCTGCGGTTGGTCTGTTCTATTTGACCTCAAGTTGATGTGTCTTCCTACCATTATATCTTTGGACTTAGGAATCTTTGTGTTATACTCAGCATGATTAGGATTCTTATTGGTTGTTATAGACCATGCCTACTTGCTTGTTTACTATGTGTAATTGCCATTCTCTAACTATAACTCTATCATACCTTCATGACTTAGATTCCTAGTTTTTAAATCCCTTTTGGACTAATTCTAGATCATTCTCTACTCTAAACTCACTCTGGAAAGCTTAGCATGTTCGTCTTGTATGTATCTGGTATGCTTACCCTGTTAACTTTGTCATGTCTCTTCAACTCTCCTAGTGTTATGTTTATGCTCAGCATGCTATCCCTGCTGAATGGTTGAACCTATGTTGTTAGTTTTCCATGTCAAACTTGCCATGTTGAAATTAAGCTCTACTGATTCTCCTAGTTCTCATGCTCTTTGTTTAATCAATCTTGTCACTCTTGCTTCTGAAATGCAAATATGTTTTCCTGTAAATCGTGCTTTCTTGGGAGCTGATGTCAGTAGGTTCTAGAATCATTTTGTCACGACCCAAAATCCCAACCCGGTCGTGATGGCGCCTCTCATGAAGACGAGGCCAGCCGATTCAAACCAAACTTCATTTAAACAGTTAACAATACAATAATAATTTAAGTACGGTTTAATAACAGTAATTTGCGAAAAAGATGGTAAACCATCCCGACTACAGCCCTCAGATCGGGGTGTCAGTTAGTCATGAGCCACTAAGGAAATCCCATAATACGTTCAAACAAGAACAACGACACCGCATCACATTGAAAATCCCATCATGCTTGAAAATATCAAGTCTTGTTACTTTATCCACCCAACATGGACATCTATAGTCTGACTGCCTTTCCTTCAGTGGAACACAAGAACACCCTTCCACAAGACAACGATAATAGCCTGCTCGAACACGCATCTGGCACCACGTCTGTAGTACCACTACAACTCTTCGACACCCAATTGATAACAAGCGCTTCGCGTCGCGTAAGATTGAGTAGGAAGGAAATAAAGGCATAAGCCTCAGTAGAATCAAACCACACGATAAAGATGTCAAGAATATGAAGTTTTTCCTAAAAAGGTTCTGTAGCCTCTCGAAGATAAGTACAGACGTCTCCGTACCGATCCACAAGACTCTACTAAACCCGCTCATGACTCGTGAGACCTATATAACCTAGGCTCTGATACCAACTCTGTCACGACCCAAAATCCCAACCCGATCGTGATGGCGCCTCTCATGAAGACGAGGCCAGCCGATTCAAACAAAACTTCATTTAAACAGTTAACAGTACAAAAATAATTTAAGAACGGTTTAATAACAGTAATTTGCGAAAAAGATGGTAAACCATCCCGACTACAGCCCTCAGATCGGGGTGTTAGTTAGTCATGAGCCACTAAGGAAATCCTAATAATAAAATAACTATTACAATATCTTTGGCACAATTGTTTGAAGAAAGTGAAAGCAACAAAATAAAGGATATACGGGGCTGCGAACGCCAACAGCTACCTCGTAGTCTCTGAATCACCACCCTGACAATAGTAGTAGTCAATACCTCGGGGTAAAACCGATAACGCCTGAATCTGCACACATGGTGCAGGAAGTAATGTGAGTACTTCCAACTCAGTGAGTAATAATTATAAATAATGACTGAAAGTAAGAAATGCCTAAATCAATAAGCAATCCACGATGGAACAGTAAAAACATGTAACATTTCAAATAGATAACGTGAAGTAAATGGAACAACACCAACACAACCTAAAATGCAATGCAATGCAAGTCATGACTATCGTGGCGGACGTGCCATCCGTTCCCTGGGTACCCGGCGCTTACTGTGGGGGGTTCAGTAGCGCAATATATCGTGACGGCGTGTCACCCGATCCATGCATGTCACATCTCGTGGCGGCGTGCCACCCGATCCATTTAAATCATTTGAAAATATCATTTAAGTTTCAAAACTGAGTTTATGAAATGAATCAATGCAGCAACAATACCCCTGAAGGGTTCACATAACCGCCGAGATGCCAAATAACACCCCTGAAGGGTCCACATAACCGGCGAGATGCCAAATGACACCCCTGAAGGGTCCACATAACCGGCGAGATGCCAAATACGATGTAATAAACAATGACAAATACCCCTGAAGGGTTCCATAACCGGAGATATGCCCAAATATGATTTAGTACAAAATGACAACTACCCCTGAAGGGTTCACATAACCGGCGCGAAGCCCAAATATGGCAAGTAGCCCAAATCACAATTATATCAATTAGATTTCAATCACATATGTAGCAAAATCATTAATCGGGATTGACCAAGTCAATATCCCCAGAAGTAAACGACCCCATGCTCATCATCGAGCATGTGCCTCACCTCAACATAGCACTACGATGTGCAATCCGGGGTTTCGAACCCTCAGGACATCATTTACAAACATTACTCACCTTAAACCGGCTAAATCCTTAGCCCGCGACGCCTTTGCCCTTTGAATTGGCCTCCACGTGCGTCGAATCTATTCAAATTCAAAATAATTACGTCACATTATGCTATGGGGACAAAACCCAAGCGAAAATAATCAAATTACTAGGAAATCCCGAAATTAGCAAAACCCGAGCCCCGGCCCACTTTTCAAAAATCAGAAATTATCACTTCAAGGGGTTCCTTATCTCCTCACGAGTTTAACCATATAAAATTTGTCAAATTCCGACACCGGATCGACCTCTAACCCTCACACCTAAGCCTTAGGGTTTTCCACAATTTTCCCAACTTAAATCACCAATTAATTGCTAAAAATAGTGATAAAATGAGGTAATTCCTCCAAAATTGATTTAGGAATACTTACCCCGATGTTTCTCTTGGAAACCCTCCAAGAATTGCTTCAAAACTTGTTTCAATCCGAGTTCTATGGCCCCAAGTATGTTTAAGATGACAAAAACTCTTCCTTTAAGAATTTGTCCATGAAAATCTTCTTTGAGTATAGTTTTGAGGTTGATTTATGGTGATTCTATGGTGTTTGGAAGTGTTCCTCTTCGTGGGTAACGAAAATGGGTCTTATAGAACAAGATGGGCATTGAGTTCTACTTAAAAAGTGTCAAAAATCGGGTTAAAACACCCTCTTCAGGTCAAAAATGCGATCCTGGTTGCCAAAAATGCGGACCGCATTTCACCTTTGCGGTTCGCATTTTGGTCGCATTTCTCGCCCCCAGTTTCTGCCTCAAAATGCAACATTCTGGGCCAAAAATGCGGTTCGCATGTCAATTCTGCGATCGCAGAATCGACATGTCTGCAGAATTTTTTCCCGACACGAAAATAGGCATAACTTTCTCATACGATGTCCGAATTGGACGATTCTTTTTGCTATGGCTCCAAAATTTCGATACAAATCTAATGCTTTAATCAAAACTGAATTTGGAGTTCATTTGCATAATATGATACCTCTTATTCTTGAAGATACGCCACCGGCACATTCTTGAAATGCCAAGGTTAAACTCCATCAACCATCCAAAATCCATTCGAGACCCTCGAGACTTCAACCAAATACTCCAACATGTCCCATAACATTATTCAAACTTGTTCCAACCTTCGGAACGTTCAAATCAACATCATAACATCAAATTCGCATCGGATTCAAGCCTAAGGATCTCAAAATCTTCTAAATCACTCTTTTGATCTAAACCCGACCAAACCACGTCCGAATGACCTGAAACTTTGCACACAAGTCATAAATCATATATCTAAGCTACAGCAACTTTCGGAATTCCATTCCGACCCTCGGATCAAAATCTCACCTATCAACCGGAAATCGCCAAAATTCTAACTTTACCAATTCAAGCCTAATTCTACACGGAACCTCCAAAACTAATTCCGATCACTCTCCTAAGTCATAAATCCTCTCCCGAAATCGAATCATCGGAATTCACATCCGAGCCTTCTAACTCATAAGTCAACATACAGTTGACTTTTACAACTTAAGCTTCCTTGAAATAGACTAAGTGTCTCATTTCTTACCGATTTCACTCTGAATGCAACTTACTCAATTAAATTACCTAAAACACTGATAACAAGGCATAATTATACAAATATTGGGGGAAGACGGAGTAGTAACTCAGGAGACGATTTACCGGGTCGTCACACATTTAAGTTATTGTCATGTGTGATTCGTTAGTTTATAGAGTTAGATTGTTAATCTGCAAACTGCTGGGTAAATAGGACTTTTATCTGGGCTTGATACGGGCTCGGGTGTGGGCCTGAGCTTTGCATTCGATACATTCTAATGTTTGAGTTGAATTTGGGTTTGGATTTGCTACTCGTGTAAAGGATAAGCCTGTTGAAGGCCCAGGCGGTACTGGGTTATCTCTTCTTTAGCCTGCGCTATTTGTTAGGCCCGTAGTCACTTCAATTTTTGTAATGTTTGAGCTTATTTTTCTTTTATTGGGTCTGTAATAATTTGTAAACAAACGGTTGGGGAATTAGTGAAATGGGGGAAGCGGGTATACTTTAATTTTTGCCTAAATGGGTAGAAAACTTATCCATATGGCTTATTTGCTTTGTTTGCTATTTGTTTGATGTGCTTTTATTTACACACTAATAGAAATCATGCCTATAGGAAATTGAACACTTCACCTCATCAACTTGTCTAATACCCGTACATTATCAAAAGCATGTTGTTTGAATAAATGCTTTACTTGCTCCCATGTCTACTTCTATGCGCCATTAGACAACATGTTTATAAGAATCAAACGTCAATAACTATTTGCTTAGTTGTGTAATTGCAATATGATTATTAGATAACATGCCTATAGGATCGCACTAATACATGCATTTGCTAATACTCATCTAGATACCATGTCTACAGGGCTTTAGTTAATTAACTAGTCGACTGCTTCTGTCGTTCCTATTACATTGCCCACCTAGACAACATGTCTTTAGGAATATGCATGACGAATCTATGTTTAAGTACCAACTATTAGAGAACCTGCCTATAGGATATTGTTACTCGCTCAGAAAGCATCCTTATAGGATCAAACGCGAATAATTTTGAGTTTTCTAATGGCTTTTCACTGCCCCATGGCACAAATAACTTAGAGATCATATCTATAGGTTTATAACACATGTAATCTGTAAATTTGATACCAACACTGCCCGTAAGATGTTTCTTGAACTGGGATCACATAGAAGCCATGTCTATAGGACTTAAGACTCTAATATGCCTTGATTCTGAAACTGCCTACTGCCCAATATGAAATATGCCCGCGTTCTTTTGTTGCTTATGTGTGGAGGCTAACTTGAGCCATTTATTGTCTTTATGTGCAGTCCTACATGTCTTGAACGTGCGGCTAGTTTTATCATTTTGAGCACCTTAAGTAAAGTCTAGAACCACCCAAATAGTAGGCTCAAAGCCTCCTGGATCATACGCATAGGACGGGTAGTGCACGCATGGGACGGTTTAGAATTGAACTAGAGCGCTTTAGGTAAACAACTTTAACATAGTAATTGGGTAGCAGGAGATGATAGACTGTGCTTGCTGAATAATATGAGCAATCCCTACCCTAAGGGAGTTGCGAAGTATTATTTATGTTGCGGGGGGTGATCATTTAGGCTAAAAAACTTAGGACCCCCCTTTATATGTTTATTGTTCGCGCCTTTGTTTCTTTGAACTTAGAAAAATTAGGTCGTATCTTTTAACCTCAAAAGACTTGTAATAATCATTTGCCAATATAGTTTAATTCTTTTTTCTGCAAATCTTCTTTATATTTGTCTTATATCATAGTTGAACCCTGAATTTCCTGTCTTCCTTCACTTACCTTATCACATAGGAGATTTATAATCTGATAATCTCACGTAGCATAATTTCAGTGGGGACCCATAGTTGTGGACCTTGAAGAGTGCCTAATACCTTCTCTTCAAGGTAATTTGAGCCCTTATCCGATCTTTGGTAATACGGACTAGTTCAAATAGAGTCATTCACAAATAGGTGCCCAAACGCATCTCAAAAATCGTTAGATGGTGACTCTTCTTTTTTAATACCCTTTAAAAGAGTTATCATATGTCGAAACCCGCTTTCGAGAGAAAAAGGGGCACGACAGGGAGTAAGTCATATATATTTTGTTTGTATGTCAAAATTCTTTAATTTCTTTGTTAAGCTCATAGAGTGGAGCAAAAAGCGATTTGTGCCAAAATCTTGTCTATCCTCTAAATTGTAAACCTTTTACTTTTTTTATTAGCATATTTGGAAAATTTAATATTCATTCAAATTCCTTTGAAATAGAAAAGTGATATGGGGACTCGTGTTTGTTATATTCTGAAAATGATAATTAGTAAAGAAAAAAGAAGTACTAGTCTGATAAGTTATGTGCCTTTGTGTTTTGATGATTTAACAAACTTCATATGCGAACCAGATAGGGAACCTGATACAAAGATTCAAAGTGCACGGACCACCACGTCACAGATCTGGCACAAATTTCAATGATATCAGTCAAAGGAACAGCAGAGGAAAATGATGGCTATCAGTTCCTCCGGTTACAATACAAGTCAACTCTTTACAGTTGTTAAAGCTACTGCACTACACACGCAACAGTGCAGTAGTCACTTTTTGAAGCATGTTGTGTACCGGATACTTGCTTACATCATTCCAATGACCTCACTTATATATTATCAACATGAGGCAAGGGATTACACACACTTGAAAATCCTAAAACATTAATTTCCTCCTAAGTGTGCAGTCGCCTTCATTCACTCCAATGCTTGAAGAACAAAGTAGCAACAGAACAAAGGACCAAATCCCAACACTGAGTTCATCGTGTGTCCTTAGTATTGTTGTATCTTTGTTAATGTTATCCACTTGTAATTCCTACTCAGCTTAGTTAGAAGCATCTCGTAGGATATTTATGTAAACCATAAACCTTGTCTTTGTGTTTGACTAGAGTTAGTCAAAGTGGTGAGCTTTATAATAGAGTTATTACAAAGAGGCTTTCGATAGAGTTATTGCAAGTAGGTGAGGGATTAAGAGTTTAATTCCTAGGTTACAATAGGTTGTAATTTAAAGTTGTTCGGTTAATGAAGTTGAAATCCTACGAGTGTAGGTCGTTATTTATAATCTCGTGAGTTGGGAGTTTTCCACGTAAAATACTGTTGTGTTATTTATTTATTGATGTGTGTGTATGTTCTGTGGGAACTGATAGAGAACCAGGCTCTTTATACAGTTTGATGGACTCTTAGTTTACATCAATTGATATTAGAGCAGGTTCTTTCTATAAGGCTAACACCTAGAAAGGATCTACATGGCTGTTGCACCAAACTTTGAAGAAGGCAAATCAACCTACAGACCATCGAGATTCAATGGACAAGAATGCATGATTTTATCATGTCTGGAGATTTAGAGCTTTGGGATGTCATTTGTGATAGACCCTTCATCCCAATGAAGACCATTGGCAAGAGAGCAGTTATAGTCCCAAAATCAAGGAAGGAGTACAATGATGTTGATCGCAAAGCCATCGAGAAAAACTTTCGAGCAAAGAAGATCCTCGTATATGTTATTGAACCAGACAAGTACAATAGAATCTCAGCTTGTCAATCTGCCAAGGAGATCTAGAAGGCTCCCCAAACCGCACATGAACGAACAAATCAATTGAAGAAGTCAAAGATTGACATGCTTACCACTGAGTATGAACTCTTTACGATGAAGGATGATGAGTTCATTCAGTACCTGCATACTCGCTTCACTTCCATCATCAATGAGCTCCATTCTCTAGGAGAGATCATTCCAAGGAATAAACTGGTGAGAAAAATACTCAGTGTGTTACCTAGTTCTTGGGAGAGCAAAGTCAATGCTATCATAGAGGTAAAAGATCTACAAAAGTTGACGATTGACGAACTCATTGGAAATCTGAAGACCTACGAAATGAATAAGAAGAAGAAGGAGCATGAAAGAAGAGAACCCAAAAAGGAGAAGAACCCGATTATCAAAGCAAACAACAGTAACTCAGGTGATGATGATGCTGACACAGCCTATCTGACATGGAAGTTTCAAAAAATGGTTCGCAGAAATGGAGGTGTTCTGAAAAAGGGCAGCTCTAGCAAAACAAAAGGCTATGATTGCTGTCATAAATGCGAGAAGCCAGGACAATTCATCAAAGACTGTCCTCTCCACAAGCAGAACCGCTACAAGCACAACACAGACAAGACGACCAAGAGGAACCTATTTCCCTGCAGGAAATTCAAGAGAAAAGATGCCGCTGATAATATTGTGAAACAAGATCTTGCTGCATTGGGAGATTCCTCTAGTGAATCTGAGGGCGATGATGAACAAGGCGACACCTCCATGACGGAGGTTGAAAGCGAAGCAGCAGAACATGACTCCATTTTTGCCCTGATGGCAAAATCTGATGAGAATGAAGATGAGGTAAACTTTCTAGACGTTCCAAGAAATTTGAGTCTTACTCTCAAAAGAAGCTTGTATCTTTAGCTAATTTCCTGATTGATGCTTACCATAACCTTATCAATGATAAAAATGCATTAGCTGAGGAATTAGGAGAGGTAGAGCATGAGAGAGATGATTTACTGGTCGTAGTTATTAAAGGATTTAAAGAACGAAAAGGATATTCTGAGTGAGAAAACTGAAAAAGTAGAACATGAGAGAGATGACTTGTTGGTAGTAGTTGTGGATCTAAAGGAAACAATAGAGGAATTAAAAAGGGACAATATTTCTGTAAAAACTTCACTAGAAAATTGCATGAACTCTTTAAAAGGAAAGGAAGTGGCGAGTGAGGCACACCTTAAGCTTGAAAATAAACTCAAAAAGGCAAAATTGAGTCTGTGAGCTAAACTTGAATTAAATAGACAACTTCGGAAAGATCTAAGCAGGGTTAAAAATGACCTAGTTAAATTTCTGAAGTGGACTTGGTCCTCTGACACAATCACCTCCATGTATAAAAAGTAACGGAGGGAACATGTAGGGAATTGATTTCCAAAAGGAAAAGGCTCCGTACAACCCACATAGCAAGTATGTTATTGTACTTGATAACTGGCTTTGCACTCATTGTGGTAACACTAGTCATTTCAAAGATTCCTGTAAAGCTAGATTTTAATCCCAACAGAAAAACAAAGTTTTTGTTGAAAATGTATCTACTGCTAAGGAACCTGGTCCCTTGAATAAAAAACGTGTGATGCCTTCTTGGACAAGAAGAATTTTAATTCGCCCTTTTCCTCACTATAAGGGACCCAAACTTATTTGGGTTCCTAAATCTAATCTTTGATCTCCTTTTGCAAGGAGTAGTGAAAGGAAGCAACCAAAGATGGTACATGGATAGCAGCTGCTCTAAACTCATATGACTGGATGTACTGACGATTTCCTTTCACTCAAAGCCTGTGTAAAGCCCCAGAAATTTTTCTAACAAGATTAAGCCTAATTCGAGCTTAAGAGAATAATTAGCAAGACCTCAAAGTATGTACGAGTCCACATGAGGGTATCGAGATCATTAAAATACTTGGACATGAATATTATGAGGGTTGAAGGTCACTAAGTTGCATGAATAAAGGCATAGCTTGGAATGGTGGAGAAAAGAGAGAAGAAGGAAACCCACCAAGGCTACGTAGGCAAAATCAGCATCCTGGAGAACGGGGAGGCTTTTGTTACATAGGCTATACAAGTCTGTAGGCTACGCAATTTGCCTACGCAGCTCATTTTTTATAAATAGTATGAGGTCGGGGTGAGAGAAAGAAATTATATTTTTTGGCTAAGTTTTGGATTCTAGAGAGAAGGTGAAGCATCCTCAACCCAAATACACATCAAAGGTGAGTTTTATGATATTTATATAATGGATTAACACTAGTTAATGGTAGTATTAACATATACATGGATTGAAATTCATAGGGATTCCTCTGATCTTCAAGAATCATTCAAAGGCGTTCAAGTTAGGGTTTGAGCTACAGGAGGTAAATTCTCTACCCTACACTTAAATACAACTACGGATTAAGCATTTGGAATGTATTGTGAAGTAGAAAGTACCAATTTGGTTGAAGAATTATGTTAGTCCTTGAAATGGGTATTGTGAGTTAGGGTTCTTGAATGGGGAAGAAGATGAATAGTGAATTTTTGAATCTTGTTAGGATAGGTTGGTGATTATATTGCTTCAATAGCTTAATAATGATTAAGTATTGAATCCTATAACCTAGATTGGGGCTTAAAAGCCAAGGATGGAATAAATTAAGCATAAAAGGGATACGTTTGGGTGAATTGGGCTTTTCAAAGACTTACAGCCAACTTGTTAACCTTAAATGGGTATCGACATATATATTTGGATAAGTTTTGATGTCTTGGGATGTCTAATGTAGATATTGTCTTGTTGGCGACGTTTGAGAGTTCTAAATGAATTGGAGTGCGTACTATTATTTGAAGCTTGGACTTGAGGTAAGTTGATTAAAACTTACTCTTCTTGAGGGATTTTCTCTAATATCATATTTGAGTTATTACATGAGTTTGTTTGTAAATGTGCATCCGTACTTATGGGACAAGTGGTAAAGGATGTCACCATGTATTTTGAGTTTTGTTGCATAAAGAATGTCTCGTTATTTTACAATTGAGAATTCTATTTTTAAAGATTTGAAGGTAAATGACGCTTGAGGAAAAAGTTATATTTATTTAAACTTATGTATTGGAAAGAATATAAAGCATTTGAGTGATAAAGAGGTATTTTATGAAAAGTATTTATTTTGAAACTTGATTAATGGATAACACTCGTCGTATCTTTGAATGATGGATGTTAAATTGCTAAAGGCTTTAACATGAAAAAGATCATATAGTTGATTGTTTTATTCAAATGGTCTAGTTTGGCCATGAGCTATGATTTGATAAAAATAGATCCTTTGAGGCTACTATACTATGAATCTATTTCAGATATATCATAGTTTTGGGAGTTACTAATGGAGACTACCGAGATTGGTTCGAATGTTGAGTTCGTTGCCATGGAACTACACGCGCCTGTATAGGGAAATATTCCAAGACTAAGCCGAGGTTTGTGGGATAAAGTCCCCCATTGAGAGGGAAAATGATCATTACTTAAAGTAATGAAGCTAAGTCGACTCATACGGCACTACTGGAAGCCACCCAGACAAGTAGGGGCAAATACTTGTTGCTAGATCGATCACCTAGTAATTGTTTATTATGTCGGTGTCGGTATAGTACTCCCGGTAAAATGTTAAGAAATAATTTTGTTATGTTTAGGCCAATCTCAATGACTTAATGAAGATGAAATGGTTTTGTATGATTTTATTAGAATCATGGATTAATATAAATGTTTTAAAAGTTTGTATGATGATTTATATTTTTCTAGTCTTTTCATTTAAAATGATAAAGAGCATGAATTGATATAATTGTCATCATTTTATATCGAATGTTAGTTGCATTATTTTTGTTAAGCTTTGTCCCAGCAACATGAGTTAGAGAGAGTCTGTGACACTTATTGAATACCGACGTGGTGTACTCAGCCCTCAGGGACCCCTCTCCAGGGTCCCGCTTACTTTATATTTTTCAGGAGGAGGTATGGTACGTGATGAGCGGATGAGCCCAGGATGACTCTCTTTTCGAGGTGTATGGTGAGGCACCACTTCTATTTTGTAGTAGTTGTCATGTTGATTCTTTACTCTCTGTTGGTCGGGATTATCCCAGATGTTTATTTTATTCTCATGTCATAGAGATTCCATAGACTATTAGTATTCTTTTTGGGTTGTAATTGATGGTCGTTCATATATCATGAAATGAAAGAGATATTGTTATCCTTATGCATTTTCAATTATTGAAAATGATGTATTTAAAGATTATACTTCATGTACGGTTTTAATCATTTAAAATGATTGAGTTTTCAAAAAGGCTTCTACATGCATCTGTTAGTTATATAGATGGATATTCTAGTATGGGTTGGTTCGTCCGGGTTGGGTAGCGTGCCGGGTGCCGGTCACGTGGTCTTGGGTCGTGACAGCCTACAAGGTGGGAATGTGTCCTTTGGTAATGGAAAAAAGGGATACATTCTGGGAGTTGAAAAAATTGGGAAGACACTCACTCACTCAATTGAGAATGTGTATTATGTGAATGGCTTGAAATACAACCTGCTGAGTGTCTCTCAAATTTTTGATAAAGGAAACAAAGTGGAGTTCTTATCAAAGTCTTGCACAGTCAATCTTGTAACTGGTGAAATGGTTCTGGTGGCGAAAAGATTCAAAAACATCTATGTTGCTGACTTTGAGCCTCCAAACATTGGAGATCTTACATGTTTGAGTGCTATCGATGATGATGCTGAACTGTGGTACAGAATATTGGGACATGAAAGCTTCTCATTGTTTAACAAGCTAGTCAAGAAGGACCTGGTTCGTGGGCTTCCACAGTCAAAGTTCAAAGATCACAAGGTGTGATATGCAAGTGTGAAAGGAAATCAATTCAGGTCCTCCTTCCAGCCAAAGAAGGAAGTAAGCACTTCAAGGCCACTGGATCTTCTCCATATGGATCTGTGTGGACCTATGAGGATGCGCAACAGAGGAGGAAAGAAGTACATCTTTGTCATTGTATATGACTACTCCAAATTCACATGGACCTTGTTCCTTAGAACCAAGGATGAAACTTTTCCAGTTTTTGCTGCCTTTGTGATTCAAGTGAAGATGAGCCATAATGTTGTAAGCATAAGATATGATCATGGTACTTAGTTTGACAATGCAAAATTTGACGAATTTTATGCTGAAAATGATATAAGTCATAATTTTTCAACTCCTAGAACACCCCAACAAAATGGTGTTCTGGAGAGGAAAAATAGGACTCTCGAAGACATGGTAAGGACGATGCTAATCGACAGTGATGTACCAAAGAGATTTTGGGTTAAGGCAGTGAACACTGCCTACTATCTGATAAATAGGTGCATTATCAGGTCCCTCCAAAACAAGACCCATATGAATTGCTAAAAGGGAGAAAACCCAAGCTGACTTACCTGAGAACATTTGGTTGCAAATGTTTTATTCTCAATAATTGTAAGGAAGCATTAAGAAAATTTGATGCCAAAAGTGATGAAGGGATTTTTCTTGGATATTCTTAACAAATCAAAGCATACAAGGTCTACAACAAAAGAACATAATGTGTAGAAGAAAGCGTACATGTAATCTTTGATGAATCACACCACTCAAGTGAGAAGTCATTGATATGGCAAACGGGAAGGAAGATCTGATGAGTCAGGTCAAGGAGTCTAATGAAGAAGATACAACAAAACCTCCAGCTGATTCAGAGGAACTTGGTTCCTTCATTACAATAACTGAAGCAGAAAACAGAGTTGCTGATGCGGTGCGAGGCACTCCTGATGCTGAGCAAAGAAGTGGCACTCACTTTTCCATGGATGCAATTGATGGATCCCACACGGTGGAACCGGGGTCTTCTCACCATGAGACTCAGGTGTTTAACTAGAAGCACAAAAGCTCACATCCCCTCTAGAATGAACTCCATCAATTTGAGAGGAACAGTGTGTGGCACCTGGTTCCCCAGCCTTCGGCCTTCAGATAGAACTGTTATTGGAACCAGGTGGGTGTTCAGAAACAAGCTTGATGAGTTTGGAAATATAACAAGAAACAAGGCCAGGTTGGTGGTTCAAGGCTATAATCAAGAAGAAGAAATTGACTATGATGACACTTTTGCTCCAGTTGGACGAATGGAATCCATCAGAATTCTCATTGCTTTTGCATCGCATATGGAATTCAAATTGTTCCAAATGGATGTCAAGGGTGCATTTCTGTATGGATATTTAAAGGAAGAAGTCTTTGTCAAACAACCACCTAGTTTTGAATGTCATGAGCATCCTGAAGATGTATTCAAGCTCGACAAGGCACTATATGGTTTAAAGCAGGCCCCTCATGTATGGTATGAAAGGTGTTCCGGGTTCCTTCTAGAAAATAGTTTTACTAGAGGGAAAATTGACAATACTCTTTTCTTGAAGAAAAGAGGGAGGAACCTGCTAATTGTGCAAGTTTATGTTGACGACATCATATTTGGTGCAACAAATGATTCCTTACATGAGGAGTTTGTCAAGCTTATGGGAAGCGAGCTTGAGATGAGTATGATGGGGGAACTGAACTTTTTCCTAGGATTGCAAGTCAAGAAAACCTCTAAGGGAATGATGATAAGTTAGTAGAAATACATTAAAGAGCTTCTGAAGAGGTTTGAGATAGAAAGTTCAAAGACAATTGATACTCCTATCACCACAGCCACTCGTATGGACATGGACGAACCTGGTTCCCTATGAATGAGACTATGTATCGGGGCATCATTGGTTTACTCTTGTATCTTACAACCAGGATCTGACATTGTGTTTAGTGTGGGTTTATGTGCTAGATTCTAATCAAGTCCAAAAGAATCTCATCTAAAAGCTGCTAAGAGAATTCTGAGGTATCTCAAAGGAACACAAGACCTGGTCCTCTATTACCCCGCAGGAGATAATTTTTATTTAATTGGGTATGCTTATGTGGATTATGTTGGTTGTTTGGTGGATAGAAAGAGTACATGCTTGAGTTCATGGGGTAAAAAGAAATAAAACTCTGTAGCCCTCTCCACTGCAGAAGTTGAATATGTGGCAATTGCTTCCTATTGTGTGCAATTGTTGTGGATCAAGCAACAACTGGAAGATTTTGGTGTGTTCTCTGACTACGTGCCACTACTGTGTGACAACACAAGTACTCTCGACATGGCAAAGAACCTGGTTCAACATAAGAGGACAAAGCACATTGATGGGCGACATCATTTCCTCGGGGACAGTGTTGAAAAGGGTCTCATCTGCATGAAGTTTTGCAAAACAGAGGACCAGGTAGTTGATATCTTCACCAAAGCATTAAGCAGAGAGCATTTTGAAAAGAATCAACTGGAGTTGGAACTAACCAAATTAAAAAGAGAACCTGGTTCCTTAGTGACTACCTATGAAGGAATGGCTAAGTAAACTGCTAAAAAGTGTTTTCTGGTAACTTTTAACTCAATTATACCATTACAGGTAAAAACGCATGGCAATTACAGGGCAAACAAGCATCTAATGACATTGCAATTTGGTAGAAGGATGAGGCTCATATTTGCAAAAATCAGCCAGGGAACCTGGTTCCTTTAACTTAGGTTAGTAGTTCCTCTTACACTCATACGCATTTTAAACTGCTAAGAGTCACATCATTAAAATGTGTCTGCCCTTTTTCCCACACTTTTTAAGCCCAAACATCACACTCGTTACAAATTGACCCGACTACCTAATCTGTTGCATCCAATTGTAACCGGTTCCTCCTTCCCTCTAAATAACTCCAAAAGACATGTCTCTCTCACAACTGTCGACATCAAAGCCATCAAACTTTCCTCTTCTCTCAAAAAACCCTCCTTCTTGAGTCTTTGCTCTCAAAAATTACCATGTCTTCTTAGCAGAGTCTCCCAAAGTCACCACTGTCATTCCTACTGTGTCTTTGTCTCACAAAGCACAGCAACTCGAATCTGAGTCTCAACCTTCACCTAGTGAAACCCCCATCTCCGAACAACCACCAACCAATGTCTCTTCTCTGACTCCATCGGGTTCTGGTTTCCAGCGTAGCTGGAAAAATCAAACACCCAAGAAGTTTGTCGCGACAACCTCTCCCTCTACTACATCGAAAAAAATGGCAGAAGACAGACTGGTAGACGGAGAAGAGGGAACAAAGGTTTCGAGTCAGCGGGTTGAGGAGGCAACTGTAGCCCAAGAGGTTGTTGCTAGTCTTGGTGAAGCATCTGGTGTGTCTACTACTCCTTCTGCTCCAACTTTTCATCTGAATATTGTATCACCATCAGGTAAAGCCTCTTTTGCCTCTACTGATTCAACATTGTTGGATGTAAGTGAAAAGGAGGCAATAGAGAACATGTTGCTTATTGCTACCGAAGGGAGTTTGGCTGGGGAGTAAGTGTCTGATGATGTGCATGCTGAGACTTAGGGGGGAAGAAAAAGGGAATGACTTGGTACCAGTTATTACTACAGGGCAGCCAATAGAGGGACCTGCTCCCTCTGCCTAAAAGGAGCACTCTGCTCCTACTTGGGATGAAACTCCATGCTCCACTAAAAAGCCGCTAGACAGTACTGACCCTCTCCCTTCCCCTCATCTAGATGCAGTTCCATTAGATTTTTGTGATTCTTGAGATGAAGCCTTTGTCTGAAGAAGAAGATGATGAAAGTGAGGAGGATTATGATGATATGCCTGTAGCACAGTTTTAGCTACTAGAAGTGGTAGGGAAGTCTCGAAAGGGCCCATTCTTAAAAGACCCACTACTAGGAAGCAGAAGAAAGAAGCCATTGAAAATGCTTTGAAAAGGAATAAGGAGAAAAGAAAAGAAGAAGATTGGTGAAAGGAGGAAAATTAGTAAATGAGGAGGATCTGCCTCCGGCCAATATTGTGGATGTTGAGGATGAAGAGGTGAATGAGGAACCTGCTTCCCTTGTTCGTAAATCCTCTAAGAAATCTGTGATTATAAAGTCCAAGAAAGGGTTGTCTATGAAAGGTGTTGAGATTGATAAAGAGAAGAGTGTTGAACAGAAGGAGTCTAGTGAGAAAAGTAAGTCTGGGAGGAAGGAGAAAAGTGTTGAGAATAAGAAATCTCAGAAGAGAAAGGCAAGTGGAGTGAGGAACATGGTTCCTCCAAGATTGCCAAAGTGGAAGTGTCTGAAGTTGACAGAGGAGAAAAGTTGAAGAAGCAAAAAGTGTCGTGGGGCAGAGTGTTTGATGCTGACATTCTTGACATGTCAGGAATGAGACAGCTAGTTGAAATTTGAGAGTTTCAGAAGTGGACTCATATTTTTACCGTTCAGAGTCCCAAAGTCTATGAAGAGGAAGTTCACAGTTTCTACGCGAATCTGTTCACTGTGGAAGATGACAATATCTGCCTGAAGGTTAATGGAGTGGATTTTGTGATGGTTGAAGCTGTAGTGGGGAGTATCTTGGGTGTGCCCACTGAGGGGCTCTCATCTATTGAAAAGACATGTTCCTCCGAGTTTAGGAAGGTCATTCTAAAGCCTCAGACTGTTCAGAGAGGGGAACGGGTGCACAAGAAGGCCCTGCTTCCAGAATACCAGCTCATGTTTGAGATGGTGAAAAAGGTCCGCCCTCGCATGGAAAGATGTTCCATTACTTCAATAGCGGACTTGTTCCTCCTAGAAGCATTGGATGGATACACTACTATCAACTTGCCTGGAATCATGATTGAACATATGAAAAAGGTGGCAGACTTCAAGGATGGAAACCATGGTTTGCCTTATGGGTTCCTACTCACTAGAGTGTTTGAATATTTCAAAGTTCCCTTGGGAAGAGCAGCTGTGGGAACTCGAAAGCAAACATTCTTAATGACTACCTTGCAGGAGTACGAGTGTATCGACAAGAAGGGGGAGTTGGCAGCAATTCTACGATTTCTCAGCTGATTGATGCTCAGACTACTGCTAACAAGGAAATAAGGAGGCTGAAGTCTAGAGATGTCATTCTTGAGGGACATCTCAATCAAGCCAAAGAGGAACATGGTTCTAAAAATGCACAGGGTGCAAAGGTTTCTCGCTTGATGGATGAAAATGCAAACCTGAGGAAACGGGTTGAGAACCTGAAAGAGCAGTTGATAAATGAGCATCAGTCTGCAAATGCTCGAGCAGATGTTCTTCTCAAAGCCCTTTCCCCTTCATCCTTCCCCCCTTCTTCCAGTGCCCCTTAAACAGTCCCCTTGTCAGTGTCCAATTTATCCGTGCCTGTCTTAGTCCCAATATCCTGTTTTGGCTTGTTGTTTTTATGACTATGGTACTTTCAGTTTGTTTATTGTGTGGATGTTTTGTAACAATGGTACTACTGCCTATGTTTTTTTTTCTCTAATTAATCAATAGGCATCTTAATCTTTTGCTATGCATGTTATACATTTGTGCTCTGTTCTTAGCTATGTTGTGTTGGCATGAGTTAACTTTTCTGGACTTCTTTTTGCGTTTACTTGCATATATTCTTTTTATGATGCCAAAAGGGGGAAGAAAAATTGAAGGGGAGAAACAGGTTCTCAGGGGGAATATAACTAATCTGCATGGGGAATCATATGGAGATCTGGTTCTCAATGAGAACTTCAATTCTAAGTTTGTCATCATCAAAAAGTGAAAAATTGATAAGTTACGTGCCTTTGTGTTTTGATGATTTAACAAACTTTATATGCGAACCAGATAGGGAACGTGATACAAAGTCTCAAAGTGCTCGGAACAACAAGTCATAGGTCTGGCACAAGTTCCAATGATATCAGTCAAAGAAACAACAGAGGGAACTGATCGCATCAGTTCCTCCGATCAAAGTACAAGTCAACTCTTTACAGTTGTTAAAACTGTTATACTGTTGCAGTGCACACGCAACAGTGCAGTAGTCAGTTTTTGAAGCATGTTGTGTACCGGCTAATTGCTTACATCATCTCAATGACCTCATTTATATATTACCAATATGAGGCAAGGGATTACACACACTTGCAAATCCTAAAACATTAATTTCCTCTCAAGTGTGCAGCCGCCTTCATTCACTCCAAGGATTGAAGAAAAAAGTAGCAACAGAACAAAGGACTAGATTCCAGCACTGAATTTATCGTGTGTCCTTAGTATTGTTGTATCTTTGTTAATATTATCCACTTGTAATTCCTTCTTAGCTTATTTAGAAGCATCTCGTAGGATATTTTTGTAAACCATAAACCTTGTGTTTGTGTTTGACTAGAGTTAGTCAAAGTGGTGAGCTTTGTAATGGAGTTATTACAAGGAGGCTTGCAATAGAGTTATTGCAAGTAGGTGAATGATTAAGAGTTTAATTCTTAGGTTACAATAAGTTGTAATCTAAAGTTGTTCGGTTAATGAAGTTGAAATCCTACGAGCGTAGGTCGTGGTTTTTAATCCCGTGAGTTAGGAGTTTTCTATGTAAAATACTGGTGTATTATTTACTTACTGTTGTGTGTGTGTTATGTGGGAACTTATAGAGAACTACAGTTTGGTAGACTCTTAGTTTACATCATGGTCATTTTTAATATTGAATGTAAAGTACAATTCTCAACTAGAATTCTGGTAGAACTACCACTACCTAACATTCATAATACCCACCTTTCTTACATAGAACAGTTAGTTGCTCAAAAGAAGCAGATACTAGAGCTCACATCTCTCACTAACAAGATGATGTCTGAACCTGAGGCCATAAAGGAGGAAATAGTAAGCTTTTACAAAGGACTGAAGGGCTCAGCGCTGCTCAAACATTACCTGCAGTCAACAGGGTCAATATGAGGAGAGGGTCAATTATCTCACATCAACAAAGACTCAGTCTATGTGCAGAGGTAACTGAACATGAGATATTTGAAGATTTATCCTCAATAGGGAATGATAAATCACCGGGAGTGGATAGGTATAATGCCTAATTCTTCAAAAAAGTCTGGCACATAGTGAAGGCAGAGGTAGTGGAAGCCATCAAGGAGTTCTTCAAAATTGGGAAGTCGTACAAGGCAATAAACTGTATTGTCATTACTCTGATTCCAAAGATTGCTAATCCAACTTCAGTGAAGCAGTTTAGACCCACTGCATATTGCACTGTCCTATACAAAATGATAGCTAAGATACTAGCTTCCAGATTGCAAGCTGTGATAACAGACATCATTTATGAAGCCCAGGCAGGTTTTATTCCTGGCAGGAAAATAGCTGATAACATCATCATTGCTCATAAGCTCATTAAGTCCTACACTAGGAAAAATGTATCCCCTATGTGCATGATTAAAATTGACCTACAAAAACCTATGATTCTGTTGAATGGCCATTCTTGAGGCAGGTCCTTGTGGAGTTAGGTTTTCCTGATCAATTTGTGGCATGGGTCGTGGAGTGTGTTCAAACGTTTAATTATACTATGTTGATAAATGGAGAACCTAGTGAACTCTTCAATGCTGCAAGAGGTCTTCAACAAGGGGACCCAATATCTCCCTTCTTGTTTCCAATAGATATGGAGTACTTAAGCAAGAAGCTCAATGAGCTGAAAGATAATAAAACTTTTCAGTTCCACCCAAGATGTGCAAAGCTAGGAATCACACACCTTAGCTTTGCAGATGACCTGCTCCTTTTTGTCAAACTTATCCTCTATTACTGTTCTACACAAGTGCTTCAGTCAATTCTCTAGAGTATCAGGTCTGCAGGCTAATCTTGGAAAAAGTTATGTTTACTTTGGTAGAGTCAATCAGGAAGAAAAGGGCAGCATACTAATCCCAGGGGTTTGTACAAGGTACTCTCCCTTTCAAGTACCTTGGGGTCCCTTTATCCACAAAGAAGCTCGCACTAAATCAGTGGCAACCCCTTATAGAGAAGATCACAGCCAGAATAACATCATGGACTGCTAAAAAATTATCCTATGCTGACAGAACACAGTAGGTCAAATCAGTGCTCTTTGGAATTCAGGCTTACTAGGCTCAATTGTTTATAATACCTGGTAAGGTGCTAAAAACTATGCATGCTTACTGTCGGAGCTTTGTTTGGTCTGGAAGCAACACAATCACAAAGAAAGCTTTAGTAGTCCGGGATAAGATTTGCACTCCTAAGTCGATGGGAGGTCTGAACATCATCAACATCAAATTGTGGAACAAAGCTGCGCAAATCAAAACATGCGGACACTGAACATAAACAGGATAAAATATGGATCAGATGGATTCACACATGATATTAAAGGTCAACAACTGAGGGACATTACAATCCCCTCACAGGCATGTTGGATCATTAGGAAGCTTTTGGAAGCCAAGGAGAACCTGGGACTGCTACAACATGTTAGAACTTACAGAAGCATGATCAGCACAGTGTACAAGCAATTACTTCCTATCTCTACGCAGGTGCCTTGGAAGTGTCTCATGTTTAGAAATGATGCAAGGCCTAAGGCTAAGTTTACCATGTGGCTGGAACTACATGGAAGATTATCAACAACTGATAAACTAGTGGCATGGGTCTAACAGCTGATCTGAAATGTATACTATGCCAAAAGCATGTGCAAACAAGGGAGCACCTGTTTGCTGAATGTGAATTCTCTAAGTCCTTAGGGAACAGATTACAGCAGTGGCTGTAAAGAAAGGAGGAGGTTACACACACCTGGGAACATCAGCTAGCTTGGGCTATCCAAAGTGCGAGAGGTAAATCACAGAAGGCTCAAATATTCAAAATGGTATATGTTGAATGCGTTTGTGCTATATGGGAGAGGAACCAAAGGATCTTTGAAAAGAAGTATCGAAACTGGGAGACAATCGCAAAAGAAATTGCATATATTTGTCATGTGAACTAATGAGAGTTAAGACCTTATGCATAGTTTTATTTTCTAAGTCCAATTTAGACAACGGTTTGTATAGGTCAGAACTAATGTTAGTATGCATTTAGATAGCCAACTGTGTTTTTGTTTTAGTTAGCTATGGCTTTGTAAAGATTCAAAGGTGATTAATACAAAAGATAGTTACAAAAAAAAAAAAAAAGATATGCTTTATAGAAATAACATGACATATCTAAAATCAAAAAATTCTAAATGGTGCTTTTGGTAAGTCAAATATATTTAATTTATGTGTCAAAAGTATTTTCTTTGTTAAGCTCATAGAATGGAGCAAAAAGCAATTTGTGCCAAAATCTTGTCTATCCACTAAATTGTAAACCTTTACTATTTTCATTAGCTTATATTTGGCAAACTTGAATTCATTCTAATTCCTTTGAAATAGAAAAGTGATATTGGGACTCGTGTTTGTTTATATTCTGAAAATGATTATTAGTAAAGAAAAAAAGAAGTAATGGTCCTTTTTAATGTTGAATGTAAAGTACAGTTCTCAACTAGAATTGTGATAGAACTACTAATACCTAACATTCATATTACCCACCTTTCTTACATAGAACAGTTAGTTGCATAAAAAAGGAAAGGTGAATCAGCCATATTAATTAGCTAGCCATTCTTTATTTCCTCCTATAATATGGAGTTATCAGCATTTGATGATTCCCTTATCAATAGTCTTCAATGCCACCTTCTGCAGCTTCAAGTTTCATTTTTTACCGAGGGGATTACCCTCTTCTCATGCATCATTAGCATTATCGTTATTGCTATCATTGTTGGATGTGGCACGAGAAATTGACTCGTTTGCTCGCCCTGCTACCTATATATATCTGTGGCATGTGATATCCAATTTTTTATGCTTTTGTCTCTTCACTAAATTCCTTTATAATGAACACACATTTTGTTTTTTCCTTTCCTTTTTCTATTTCAGTGTTGCTTAGCATAAGATATGGGCTGTATGGCGATTGTCACGTGGTTCTTGGACCTAACTCATCGCGATTGCTTAGGGTGAGTTCTCTGTTCGTGAAGCAAGTTGAAGTAAGAGATGATGACAAGACAGGAGTTTCCCTTTATGGGTTCTCAGAGATGCCTGAATTGAGTGTCGAAGCCAAATGGAGCTCGTCGAAATTTGTGCTTGTTGGATCATACAGTCGCAAGGTTTGCATGAACAAATCTTGTGCTTTGTCATCATCCATTTAAAGGGTATGTTTAAAAGTCACTGATTTTATAAGGTAATTTGTATACAGGGATTTTCTCTGTGGCTGAACAAAGGTTCAACAATCAGAATAAAATGGCAAGCTCAAAGCAGTATTTTGAGTCAACTTGAGGTGTCTTTAATGAAAGGTACCAAGAGTTTGGTATACGCTATGAAGCCGAAAACTGGATATGCCAATAAGTATGTCATTTTTGTCTTCAACAGGGGAGCGAAAGCATGAAAAAGTGCTGTCAACAAACTCTGCTAGATTTGATGTTTCAAATGGAACAACATATGGTAAATTGGTAACAGCTTAAAGTTGCACTAGTATATGCTTTCTGTAACTGTATCCACTATCTCGTTTTCATATTATGTGATGGGTTTTGGCTTGGCAGGGAGCTTAAAAAATTAATTTCGCATATAATATATTTAGTATGATAGAAGTGAGTATTAAAGTGGTAGTTGAAAAAGAGAGCAAACATTACATGAGAATTGAAGTATGAATACTTTGATGAATTTTAGTTCTTGAAAATCGTATGGAAATAGAATGGTGTCAAATAGACGTTCCAAAATGGAAAGAGTGTCATGTAAGTTGGAATTGAGGGAATAACAAATAATAAAAGATGCGCAACTTGTACACACTTGGCTAGAGTAAACTTTCCTCTTGCTTTCTTTTGTTTCTAGTTGATTGTAATAGATTTGTCTACAATCTTGAATTAATTAAAACCTCATTGGTTAAGGTATAGAAGCTGCATTCATAATTGAGGAAGATGACAGGTACAACATTGGCATCATAAATCAAAATTCCAAAGGTGTCATACTGCTCATGAATGTGAACATTTCACCAACAATGTACAACATAAAGAAAGCAAAGAGTATTTGTTCGACAAACAATGGACCTTGTCGCCTCGATCTGTCATACCCTTCCACCCAATACGTTGTTCTTGCAACACCTGATACTGTAAGTCCAAACTTTTCTTTAAAACATCAAGAATGTCAGGCATCGTTTAGTGAAATTTAAGAGCTTAATGATCGATGTGTCCACTGCAGCATGACCTGTCTGGAGTATCTGTTGCAATATCTTACATTGCCCGTCTTGTCACTTATGTTGGAATTTTAGGTAATCTCTCAGGCAATTAAAGTCTCAAGATAATTACCATTATGTTATATTAAAAGTTAGTTAAATCAAGAATTTGACTAGTAGTTAAAATGTTGGCCTTACCTAATAATGTGTGGCAGGAGTAGCTGTAATAATCATTTGCTTTATACTGAAATCTTTGGGAGCTTGTGATGATGAAAGCTATGCAGAAGAAACACCAGTAACAAGAATAATAACCGAGACCGATCCAATGTTGCCACATAAGGATTTAGGATCAACTTATGGAACATGTGAAGAAGATGCAAATTCTGGAAGATCAAGCTCTTCAGAGGATTTATATGATGGGAGAATATGTGTTATTTGCTATGACAATCCAAGAAACTGCTTCTTTATTCCTTGTGGTCATTGTGCAACTTGTAAAGAATGTGCTCAGAGGTAAATTATACTTTTCAGAGTCTCAATTCCTTTTCATAGAAAAAAAAAGAAGTTATGAATGTTCTCACAAGAGTAGTTTCCTGCAGGATCATGGATGTTGAAAGTAAGGTGTGCCCGGTGTGCAGAATGCCAATTCATAAAGTTAGAAAGCTGATCATTCCATAAACAGGAATATTTTGTGAGGTTTTTCTGTTTTCTGGAAATTTTTAATAAAGTTGTAGACATGTGTAATCAGTACCTAAGAACTGTTAGCAATTCCATAGGTTTGTAAACAGTAAACTGTAGAATCATATAGCAAAATTAATAATTCCTAGAGAGATGACCAGTTATTTGAAATGCAGGTTGTAGTTTGTGGAAGCGAACGGGTTAGAAGTTTGGCCTGGTTTTTCCCCCCATGGTGTGGTAGGGGATGGATTATTCTTTCTAAGTCATAATTAGTCATATCAGCCCATGGGAGATTTACAATTCTAAAGATGCAGTACTAATCAGTGAGCTTTTTCAGTATTGTCACTGTATGGGCACATACAAGGTAAATATAAGGGGCCTCTCTGTTAACCAAGATGCACAAAGATATATTCTTTTGAGAATGAACAAAATATTGAGGAATTGTCCGTACAATGTTGTTACATAAAGAAAACCACTTCTTCATTTGGTCATCAGGATTTTAGTAAGATTATTTACTTAAACCAATTGAAGTATAGGATCAAAAACAATAATTGCAGTACCCAGGAAAGTATTTCTTGTTAGCTGATGTATTTGGAAATTCCAGTACCAGCAACCGTTTTAAAAATTAATTAATTTAATATAACTTCTGGTTATGAAAAGATTCTGAGATGTCAAGTACCATGTCAATTTGGTAATTAGAAACTGTAAAAGAAATTAGAGGTAATTAGAAACTGTAAAAGAAATTAGAAAACAAGCAACTGGGGCACTGTGACACAGGACATGACGCCCATAACATACAGAGTAAGTTGAAGTACAAGAGTAAAGGCCAAAAATTCATTCATTCCTATGACAAGAAAGGAACCTTAATTAACGGAGTACAATTATTCCGGGACCACTGCAGACTAGCATAATCAAGATGGGGTATAGCTGATACACACCATGTTTAATTGACTTTTACACTATCACCGCATTTTAACTTGTTATAACCTGTCATTTACGTTACTTTCTATATTATTAGACACGCTTATTATAAAGTTATTACGGTAAGTGATAGGACCTGATGGTATAAAAACGTTATACTTAGTCGGTGCACAAAAATTAAACTCTACAACAAATTATCAACCACAATTGTTACATATAAGTGGCCCCTAGCCGTCCAAAGATGAAATGTCAAATATGCTGATAACTACACATAGTATAAACTAAAGGCTTCCGGCATCAGAGCTGCACTCCATAAATTATCAGCCTAGCTTTGGCCTTATTCAATCCCTGGACAAGGATTAAGCCTCAAACCAGAATATAAGTTGGCCTAAAACCCCATTAAAGAAGGGAATCCAATAAGCAAAGTTGAGTATTCTTGTTATTTATAATCACTGCTAAGTCTTTCTTTGGTTGTATCTGCATCAATCATGGAAATCTCATACTACATCCTCATCTTCACTTTCCTTTACTTGCTAAAGAACCATTTCCTTAGAAAATTCCATAATCTCCCACCAAGTCCCTTTATTTCTTTACCCATAGTAGGCCATCTATATCTCTTCAAGAAACCACTGATTAAAACATTAGCTAAGATCTCAGGAAAATATGGTCCTTTGCTTTTCCTCCGATTTGGATCGCGTCCTGTCCTCCTTGTCTCTTCCCCGTCTCTTGCAGAGGAATGTTTCACCAAAAATGACGTTGTCTTTGCCAACCGTCCAAGGTTGCTAGCTGGAAAACATCTTGGTTACAATTATACCAGCCTTGTTTGGGCCTCCTATGGCCAACATTGGCGCAACCTAAGACGGATTGCTACACATGAAATCTTGTCCACTCAGAGAATTCAAATGTTCGCTGACATCCATAGAGTTGAAGTTCAAGCTCTACTTCAACGACTCGTTAGGGGTAAAACTGATGGAGCTTCTCACACAGTGGATATGAAAGCGGCTTTCTTTGAGATGACACTGAACATTCTGATGATGATGATTGCTGGGAAACGATATTATGGTGGTTCTGCTGTGGAGGAATCTCGGAGCTTTAAAGAGATTGTGGCAGAAACTTTCCAATTGAGTGCTGCAACAAATATAGGAGATTTTGTGCCACTTCTTAACTGGGTAGGAGCAAACAAACTTGAAGATAAGCTGAAGCTATTGCAGGAGAAGAGGGACAACTTCATGCAAGATTTGATTGAAGAGCACAAGAACAACAGAAAGGGATCTTCTTGTGAGCAAAAGAAGAACACCATGATTGATGTTCTTCTATCACTCCAAGATTCAGAACCTGATTATTACACAGATGAAGTGATAAGGGGCATGGGACAAGTCATGTTATCAGCAGGGACAGATACTACAGCTAGCACAATGGAGTGGGCGTTATCACTTCTTCTGAACAATCCTGAGGCACTACAGAAAGCTCAAAACGAAATAGACACTCGCATAGGACAGTCACCAAGATTACTTGATGACTCAGACCTTTCTCAACTCCCTTATCTCCACGGAATCATAAACGAAACTCTCCGAATGTACCCAGTTGTTCCGATTCTTGTGCCACATGAGTCCTCGGATGAGTGTGTCGTTGGAGGTTTTCGTGTCCCCCGTGGGACAATGTTGCTGGTGAATATGTGGGCAATACAGAATGACAATAAGACATGGGAAGGGCCAAATGAGTTTAAGCCTGAAAGGTTTATCGATATCAAAGGGCAACGAGATGGGTTCAGGCTAATGCCATTTGGATATGGCAGGAGAGGATGTCCAGGTGAGAATTTGGCAATGCATGTAGCTAGTTTGGCATTAGGATCACTTGTTCAGTGCTTTGAATGGGAGAGAATAAGTGAAGAGCTGGTTGACATGACTGGAGGACCTGGACTCACTATGCCTAAGGCTATACCATTGCTAGCAAGATGTAGGCCACGCCAAAATATTGTTAACCTTCTTGCTCAGTTGTAATCAAGTTTCTTCCCTGAGCTTTCTTTTCAAACAAAACTAATAAACACAGAAAAACAACACTACTACTTTCTTTTCAGTAAGTATTGCAGAGGGCAGGCTTCCTGTTGTAGCTTATCTCTTCTTAGTTGCTAATACACAAGTACTACTACGTTGCAATCCCAAACTTTTAGGGAACGTTTGGTTGGGAAATAAGTTATCCCAAGATTAATTATCTCGAGATTAAATTCCGCAATTGTTACCCAACCCTCCCATAAGGATAAAAATAACACTACAATCCCCGGATAACTAATTTCGAGATTAGTTATAAGCTATTTTATCCCAACCAAACATAGAATAAACTCATCTCAAATTTAATCCCGAGATTAATTATCTCTTATCCCTCGTACCAAACGAGCCCTTAGTTGCTAATAATGGAAAAATGAAAAGAGAAAACACTATTCCACTTGTAGATATTATATGCAAAACTTGAATACAAATATCGCCTCAATTTCTTTTTACGAATGCATTGAAGTTGATCCTCGCATATGTGCATGCAGCAGCATTCATCAAACAAGAGCTCACTGTTTTAGTGGTTATGACTCGCCATGTATGTTCAAAATGTAATTGAAGCTGACCATGTTTGACCACTCATAGAAGGCGATGAAGAATGGACAAAGAAATTCTCAGTGTATAACAAAGTTTTGATGACTGCACCAGATCTACATTCCCATCAATTTTTTGTGGCCGTAGAGTAGATCAGTGAGTTACCAATCATTAAGAAATATATAAAATCACAGAAGAAGGAGCAATTATCCAACAATTAACAAGAAAATGAAGGCGCTTAACTTTCATAAGCAATCAGAATGATGGATTCCTTTTACGTTTATTCTGTAACTCATGTAAAAATAAGTATTCACCGCTAGTGCAAAGCACAATAACTATGTTGTCCAACTCAGTAGAATATTTTCTGAACAGGTTATACAAGCAAACCTTTCAAAAAGACGGAAACTAAAAGGGAACCAGATGGTAGTCACCAAAATAAGTATCCTCACTGCCTTCTCGGCTTTGTGTATACAAAAGCATTTGCTTTCATGGTTGGTACACTTCAACATGCACCATTCATCATTATCATCTTAGCTCCACCTCCTTCTATCTTCTTCCTCATCTACTGGAGTGTACCATGATGGTCTTCGCTTTGAATTGCTCAATCTGTAGTTCAGGAGAATCTCTTCATTACAAATTGCTCTAGTTGCCACAAGAACAAGCGTCTTTAGAACAGGGCCATCTGATCCATTCTTGCCGGACTTCCACTTGAACCAAAAGGAGCCAAACCTTTTCATGCTTGCTTCTTCACCATTTCCGAACGAAATATTTGGTATATAGGGTCTCATGTGTTTCTCCGGGAGGGGAAAGTCATAAGGGCATATCATAACATTGGGGACCATGTCCTTGGCTGGGTGGTTGGCAAAGTGAGCAAAGGCTAGAGGGTTTCTCCTTTCTAAAACTTCATGGTTGCCACCTAGACGTGTTCCATCCAATGGTTTACTGAGCATTCTCCAAATTCGCTCAGAACCCTTTTCATCAACTTGCATGTTGTACTTGGGTTCAGGAAGGGACGAACCATTCCATATTTCCCGAGATTCACCACCGGCACCCCAGGGCTGTGCATTTATCACAGTTCCATCATACCGTGTGATCAAATACGAATTTTGGGCATCAACTCTTGGATATCCAGGAATATAGCGGTAATATGCGGGGGAGTAGATTACACCAGGATAGAGTGCTAGCACAGCACCAACGTCAGCTTCACCATGTAAGAATAAACCTTGCCCAGCATCCTCATGTGGAATTCGAGACGGTTTGACCTCCAGAGTGTAGCCCATAAGATCCTTTAAACTCTGTGAAACCTCTATGCGCGTCAATGGCTTGGTTTCAGGTATAGCTGTGCTGAAAACATATCAGTAATCAAAATCCAGGGGCAATGCAGCTAATCAAAGTCATCAAAACTAGCAGTGAGAAAGAAAATCTTTATCCAAGTTGACCAAAAAGCTTAAATATAATCTATGTGAGACCACCAAAAAGTTTCTATAACTATAATTTTATGTTATACCCCACTTTCCAAGGGCTTATATTGAACGCAATCCATGAGAACCGTCCTACAGTTACCTATGGGTCCAATTTTCCAGGACATGGACTCTTATGTCCGTACCAAAATGTTAAGACAAAAGTTTGTAGTTAAAGAATTCCAAAAGTCCTAGGAAACGCCAATAACATAATGTTTGTTTCAATTCTATTTTTGGTAAGCTAAATAGTTAACAACCAACAATATGGCGAGGAGTTAGAATTCACCTTCATAATCTAACATAACATAACAAAAGCAGGACATAAAGGGTTGCCAACACGTTTCCAAAGTTGGGAACTAATGAAAATTCTAAACAAATTTTAGAAAAGCGACAAATATAAAAGGTGCTGCGGAAACTTCAGCCCAAGATTCTTACCGATGTGGTCCTTTAATGGAGCAGTCCTACCAATAGCAAGGCCGAGCCCACTGTGACGAGGAGAAGGACTAGTTTCGGAAGATGATGTGTCCTGTTTGTCCTTGACATTAAGATCAGGGAGTAACATGTGATCCATATAATTGCAAAAGTTTGTAATCTGGTTATGCACATTATCTTGGACCTGCTTCTGTTGATCAGCTAAGGAGGCCTTGCCAGCAATGTCAATAATCTCCTCAGCATCAGCTTCAACGGCATCCTTTCCCAAACGATTGTAACTGAAAAGTGAAGTTTATCATGGCAAGGATGAAACTTGCAGAAAAGATGTATGCAATTTTTACTATCATATGTTTCATAAGCGATTCAGCCATAAAAGAATTAGTTACAGCTTACAGTTTCAACTGATCCGAGATAGACAAGAGCCTTAGAGGAAAATAATACAATGCAATCTCCGCACCCCCTTCCACCCTTTTCTTTGGACCAGTAAATATTGCAACTAGTGTTGAATCTACAGTTATCTAAAAAAGAAACAAAAAGGAAAATGTAGAACATGGATTGCTGGTTGATGACTCAAGTAATGTTCTAGCTCCTAAGACTGAAAGCAGCAAAACATTCATCAAAATAGCCAACCAGCTCCTCACAAGTTTGATAGCACGGACACAAAACCTTACTCAACAGAAAAATTTTAACTTCCGTCATTCAAACAAAAGATGAAATGACTAGAAAAAAATATAAAATATCCTAACAAAACCTTTCCTTTGCACATGTTAAGACAAATCCATTTCAATCTCATAAAGTGCATATTTAAATTACAAATAAAAAACTGAATAGCCCGTAGAATTGTATTTACAAGAAAGAGCTAAGCGACAACAACAACAACAAACCCAGTATAATCCCACAAGTGGGATCTGAGGAAAGGAGTGAGTATGGAGCCTTGCCCCTACCTTGTGCAGGTAGAGAGATTGTTTTCGATAGACATGAAAGAGCACAGCCTGGTCGGTCAATTACTCATAGAAAATGGTTTTACAAGGAAAAGTACAAATAATTACAGCCAATTGAACAGCTTAGATCTGCCAATTCTTGGTACAAACATCAATGCTAAAGCTATATTTTTGCAGTAAATTTCCAGAGTGCAGATAAAACCTAAATTAGCCTACCTTAGTTTATTGACCGAATTATAAATAATACAGCAAGTTGTATTTGTCACCAGTCTGTTCATCCGAAGAGTATAAGTTTGATGCACATGCATAGTGTAAAAAAAATTTACACCATCAGGTCACTTAAAAGGCAACTTCAAGTAACTCTTTTACAAACACTAATTGGTACGTTTAAAAAGATGGAAAGCAATCTTCTCTAAGAGGTCAAAATACACTGATAAAGTAAGAGAATCTTCCCAATGGCAGTGTATATAACTTCAATCCTTAAAAATAAAAAGCATCCTACATAGCAGCATTACCTTTTTTTTAGTATGTAAAATGATTCTTACCTAGAGTAAAGGAAGAGACGGTTTATATCAGCTTCAAACTGAAGATGCCTTGGATCTTTAGCAAATGTGGGGCTTTTGCCAAGAACTTTAACAGCCTAAAATTTGTTCCAGAATTTTATCAAGATATGAATTGCATTTATATTCATTATAATAAGTACATACCATATTTTAGAATCGTAGGAACTAGGAAAAGCATTATAAATCACAATCTTCAATAGTTAAAAGCATTTGTAAAATCTTAGTCAAAAAATGCTTTTTAACTCTCCAAATTAAAAAAGTCTTTTTGAGAGGGAGGAAGAACCCAAAAACCCAACATAGATTAAAAATTTAAAACTCTTACGTATGAACCTTTTAGTATCCAATAAAATTACATATTCCAGTTCCAAGTTTACACATTTGAACAGCACATCAAATGAAGGAAAGAAGTCTCAGTTGAGTGACGGACACGGGGGGGAGGGGGGGGGGGATGAGAGTACCTCTTGAAATTTCTGGAAGAGAGAGGCCATAGAGGAGCTTGGTCGTTGTTTGCTGAAGTTCGAGCTTGCTGCAAACCTGAATTGAAAATTTTGCGGCGTCGGATTCGATTTGAGGGGAACATGTAAGGAACTTGGTGTAATATACGAAAATAAGCGGGGTCGTTTTGGAATAATGATCTAAATAATTAGGGGTGTCAATGGTTCATATTGACCGGTTACTTTATAACATTTGTACCGTGAGCAAATGTGTAAGTGAAGATTGATACGCAATTCATCCATAAAAGAAAGAGTTTCAAGTATCTTGGGTCAATAATCGAAGAGAGTGATGATATTGACGATGATGTCACACATCGTATTGGAGTGGGCAGATGAAATCATATAATAAGGTGCCATCAAGATTTAAGGGTAAGTTCTACTGTAGTTGTTAGACCAGCTATGTTGTATGAGGCGGAATGTTGGCCAGTCAAGAACTCTCATGCTTAGAAGATGAAAGTATCAGAGATGAGGATGCTGAGGTGGATGAGTGGACATAGTAGGAGAGATATGATTAGGAACGAAGTTATTCAGGATAAGGTGTGAGTGGTCTCTGTGGATGAAAAGAGAGGGAAGCAAGGTCGAGGTGGTATGGGCATATGAAAAGGAGATGCATAGATGTCCCGGTTAGAAGGTGTGAGAGATTGGCTATTGTGGGTATAAGAAAAGGTAGAGGTGGGCCGAAGAAGTATTGGGGAGAAGTGATTAGATAGGACATAGCATGCCTCCAACTTACCGAGGATATGATCTTGGATAGGAAGTTATGGAGGTCGAAGATTAGGGTTGAGGGTTAGTAGGCCTTCGAGTTCAGGACTCTGTATCTGCTATGTTTGTTTTGGTTGTTTGTTTTTTTGTTTTACATACCAGTACTAGTATTATCATTTTAGTGTTTACTTATTCGCAGTGTCTACTAACATATGTTGTTCCCCTTGCTTGGTTATATTAATGCTTTATTTTTTGTTGTTAATGGTCTTACCTTTAGTATTTCCGACGTGACCTTCTTATTATTGTTCTCCTGTTCTTATCTTGTTTTCTTGAGGCGGGGGTCTTTTGAAAATAACATCTCTACCTCCATAAGGTAAAGGTAAGTTTTGCATATACTTTATCCTCCCCAAACCCCACAATATGGGATTACACTGGATATGTTGTTGTTGTTATTGTTGTACCAAATTTACGGTTATTCCATTTTGTAAACAAAAATTAGACTTTTCAAAACTGTCTCAATTATCTTGGTTTCTCTTCGATACCGTTACAGTTTGGTTAATTTTTCGGTATTTCTTTTAAAATATCATGCAAAAGTCGCTAGTCGAAGTTAGAATACAATGATGTTACTTGCATAGAACTTTGGCAAAACTCTCTAGACATTTTTACTATTTTAAAGGTGATGATCAAAGGAACATGAAAGATAGATTCATCCCACTATTCTATGGTAGCGTAAATAAATTAAGCAATGACAAGAGAAATATAAATCATAGGAGTAGAAAGATACTAATCAAGTTGGGACTCAAGAATAGAGCTTATTAAAAGATTAGTATCCAACAAGAGAAATCTAAATCACGAGAGGAAAAATATCCAATACTTTGTGGCTTACTACTGAAGATAGCTGGAATACCTAGTGGCTTGTTAGTCAAGATGTTAGAACTAATTTAATTTCAATATGAGTAGTAGAATAAGTTTGAAAGTTGGGACTTTGGATATTAATTATTTGGTCACTTGTAGCCATTTCTATAATCCACGACCCAAGAAAAAAAAATGTTTTATTAGTTTTAAACTTAGTATATAAAATATATTTTATATATATATATATATATATATATATATATATATATATAAATTTATTCGATACGGTATTTTTTCGTTTATTTTTATAAAATTAAAAACATATCCTATTATTCGGTATGGTTATAAATTTATATAAAAACTTACGATTTTATTAAAATAAACCTAATAATCGATTCGATACGATCCAATTCGATCAGTTTAGCCGATTTTTAAAGATCCACCGGCGCCCCTATAAATAATGATAGGATATAAGCTGATGAATTGTTTGTTACCTCTTCTCACTCAGTCTTTCTGAATGTTAGACTACTCAGATTTACTCCAGTTATTAGTTTTTAATTAATAACTCTAGAAAATTGATCGGCATTCACTTATTCCTTAAATTTGATCTCATAAATTAGCCATTGACAAATCTCACCAAGCTGACTAAAGTTGGTTTAATGATTTGTTTTTCTTTCTTTTCTTGGCAATGGTTGAAACTCCTGCCCTTAAAAAATAGGAAGGGCACTAGTAATTATTGAATAGTCAAACGGCATACAAACTTGCGTTTATATGCAAAGACTTACTTTAGGAAAAGCGAAAAACAAGAAGGAAACAGTTAATATAATAGTAATTAGGGAGGAAAAAAATGCTCTCGCAATCAGAAAGTTATTTGCATTTCTAGTCGTAGCTCGTCTACGATAGTGAGTTCATATTATTACTTCCTTGATCATAGCTGGTCTTCTCGACCATAACATCCAAAGCAAGATATCATATATTCATCGTCAAATAATGTTGCCAGATACAAGTAGTTGCTACTTTGATGCCGCGTATTGTAAGTGTCAAAGTGTCAAAGGCCGATTGAGAAAATCCTGCTCATAATCTTTTCATTTCAATCACTTCTAATTAATCAAAACTACAAAAGACCAAGCGAAAAAACAGGACCAGAGAGCCAATAATGGGACTAGCGCAAAAGTAAGATGGATCTATTCCAAGCTGCCCATATACATTAAAGAGAACCAACCCTCCAATCCCCCTCCCCTCCTCACAAAATTAATTAAAGGGTCGTTTGGTTTAAAGACAAGTTATGTTAGAATTAATTATGCTGAAAGAAATTATCCTAGAATTAGTTCTTATTGACTGTTTGGTATGTTGTATTAATCTTGGGATTGTCAATTTTACTGTTTAATCCCGGGATTACTATTCTACCCTCTAGCAGGTATAAGTTATCCCGGTGCTATTTTTAATTATGGGATAACCAAATAAGGGATACAGGCGGTACAAAATTTTTATCCCAAGATTATTTTCGCTTATCCATCGTACCAAATGAAGTGTTATTGCAACCAACAAAATAATGGTGAGAGAAGCCTGGACAAGAAAAAGAAGCGGAAGCTTAGACTAACAAGCAAAATCATGAAGATTTGCACACTATACAAGATTTAGCAGGTCAAATAGACCTGAAATGGTTCATTTCTGTGGATGCAGGATTGGAACAAAATTATCTGCAGTCCACAAGATTCATCTTATATTACAACAGCATTTAGCCACCACCAATGGAACCTAAACGGGGAGGACAGAGGTTAAGGTATTATGGCGACAATTCTTGTGCAATCAGCTTCAGCTTCATATGACTCGAAAAGTCATCTACCTTGCCAAAACAGCTGATAGGCAATTGTTCCTTGATCTTTTCAACCCTGCAAACTTTCTTCTTTTGCAGGAACAAAGGCTCATCACTCAAATATGGAATGCCAATAGAACTGCAGCAAGAAGAAAAAAATTATCTAGTACCCAACAAGTAGAAACAACTCAAGCACAATTTTGACTGAGCCATGGGTCCTACAAAACTGCACTAGCAATGCGTAACACAAACATCAACAAGCATAAGGCTAAGTATTTCAAGATATACATAAAGAGAGCTCAACACCACCACATTAGATGCAAGGAACATGAATCTTTCAGCTTTATCCAACGTATAACAGCATAGTTCTACCTTAAAACCTATGAAAATTTTGGAAAACAAACCAAAAAGGAAATATGGCTCCTTGTCCTATAAGTAAGAGAGGTAATCTATTCCTGAGTAGTCAAGCAAATTAAGATTCCAATATATTGCAATATCTACTGTGAACTTCTCATGATATCCCATGAGTGCGTCCTGGAGAAGCATAGTGTTAACATTCTCCATTCACCAAATACAAAAACAATGATATTCCCAAGATGCCCCCTAATGAGATATTGACTTAAACAAGACCATAACAAAGAGCTAATAGTTAAACAAGATAACAATGAGCTACTTTAAATTCTTTCTACCAACTTAATACAAGGGAGCAAATAAGGTGGATGAATCAAGACCCAACCAGAGGGTGACCACAATCCCTCATCGTGTAGTAGAAAGAGTTAAATGTGCCCAGTTGTGGCCTATGTGCTTCAAAGTCCAAACCTATAACCTCCACGTCTTGATGATGTAAAAAATACTAGCCTTAAAATCTACACTAAGGTTCAAGAACTGATCCTTAATTTGGGGAGAGAGAGTATGAGAGAGAAAGAGGAGTTGAATCAAGAAGATTGTACAGTAGTACACAGTACACAACACTTCTGTAAACATGTCTTTTATACATGTTTGCATAAATTTGATAGTGATGATATGAGGTTGATCTATGAGGTAGTAGACGCTGGCAATTTTTGTTCAGGTTTTCTGTGTCAATAGATATGGTAGCTGCAACGGCTAAACTAAATGAAGATTTTGGAAATTGCAAACCCTCCGCATCACCCAGGACGGGGGGG
>MCJB01013792.1:21905-42254 GCA_002018475.1 Nicotiana obtusifolia | reverse complement strand
GGGGGGGGGGGGGGGGGGGTTGAACAAAGAAAAGAAAGCCCAAACAGAAATAAAGAAAAAGAAAACTAAAAAGACATCAATTGCACCCAAAAAGCTTCATCTAGTGTAGCAACAAAAATGCATTCCTACAATTAAAAAAACTCAACCATGTTTATCAACAATCTTTCAAATCCAAGGAGATCAAAAAAGAAAACCACAACAGCCGTGAAACTAAAGAATCAACAGAATGAACTCTGGAAAGCTTCATCTAGTGTAGCAATAGAAATACATTACTACAATTAAGAAAACTCAACCATGTCTATCAACAATTATTGCTTGTTTTTATAAGGTAAATTTTTCTTTCAAAATTGTGAAAACTCAAAATAAAATTTTAGGTTTTTTCTACGATGGAAAGATAAGGTAATTATGGATAAACATGCTTAAGTTAGCAGACTCACCAATCAAGAAAATTAGAAGAACCACAGAAGAAAGCATTTGAACAGGTCGATTATATTTCATATAATACTGAGACCGTTGCAGCTGTCGTTGCACTGCTCCATACCAACCATGGAGTTGCTTCTCATAATTTTCATCGCATCCATCAAGACAAATCTTACTCCTCTCATAACATGTGTTGATGCCCTTTATTGAAAAATCAGATTAAGTAAGAACTAAAGGACATCATTAATTGATGAAGTAAATATAAAAGTATTTAGAAGATTAACAAATCAAATCCCTTTATTCAAATTTATTTGACCTCAAAAGGTAAAAATTATATGATTTTGATCATGATTTGTTAGAAATTGTATATTCAATAGTTTTACTATATTCCTTATTATAGATAGAATTCTTAATCTAGTTTTTAATTGTTCAAGTTTCATTTTCAAATTTGAATCCACTATTGTTAATATTAACATAAATTGTTAAATCTTGAAAATTATGTCACATAAAATAGGACAGAGGGAGTCATCCCTGCCGGATACTGCTGAATAAAATACACACCCTTGTCAATGGCTGAGACTGCGGCAATGTACTATCAGCTTCTTGGTGATCATCAGGATTGAATTTCAACTTCCTGTAACCATTCTTTGACCACTTCAACTTCGTTGCAGATTCCATGCAATTCAACAGCCCCTGAATACTGGGGATCTTGCGAGTGGATGGTGCAGGTTGTTTGCCGTAAATGTCATCAGCAACTGCGATTTTCCAAGCACCAACGTCAGCACAAGCACTTGCTGTCTTCCTGTGCCCAAAGAACTTCTCATCCTCAATGTGACCCGCATCCACTAAGTGAGACGAACTCTTTGAATACTCTGGCATTCCTTGCTTACAATCCTCTTCCCACAATGCTGGTTTCTGCACTGCTTCATGAACTTTTACAGAGTTTTTCTCTGCAAAAGTGGAAGAGGCCGGCGGTCCTGAGAGAAACGCAGCTAGTTCATTGAGTTCCCTCTCATCCAAGCGCACCCATTGATTTCCTTGTGAAGTATCTGATTCATTTAGACTCTTCTCTACTTTCTTAATTTGATTGTCTATTGCAATAACAAACTCACGGTGCCTTTCTTTAGCATCATCAGTTGAAGCATTATCATAGCTCGAACTAACTGCCCGTTCAAATTCCTCTAACTGCATTAACAACCAAAAATTCAGCTTTAATCTTTCTATTACATTCAACAATTACACCTCATACGAGAGTATACATGTAAATCAATCATTTCTTCTCAGGCTTTTGTCCTAGGGTGGAATATAAAGGATCCATATAGCCAACCCCAACTAAGTTGGGATTACGATGTGCTTTTCATTTGGGGGCGGGGGGAGGGGTAGTACCTGCCATTTAGCAGTGCCAAGGGTAGTCCTTAAGTCTCTGCATAGCTCATCCGAGTTCCAGCGACCTGAAGTATCCTTCAATGCATGAATCCATGTTCTATAAGTTGATTCCATCCTTTAAAAGGAAATTAAATAAATATTTCAATGAACATGGCAAAACCCCACAAATGAAAAACCAAGAAAGGCTTCAATCTTTGCACCATTACTCAAAGATAAAAATCACACAGAACATATTTATAGCTAAAATCCAATAATAACTCTAATAAAACAAACCTAAACCTACCAAAACAACAAAAATCAATTAAACATCACATATATCAGTTCCACTTTATTAGAGCTCATTTCATTTTTCCAATACTATTGAAAAATCTGTCTTTCAATGAATTCTAGAGGTTTAAAAAACCTACAAAACAAATTGGACAATTTTCAGGAAAAGGGAATTACAAAGAAAATGTTAAATTACCTGTCAGCAGACTCCTGAACCTCTTCTGCAGCAGAAAAGAAGGGATCTTTCTCCCATCGATCAAAATACGACCCCATATCCTCCAAAAATCGAACTTTTACAGATAATTAGCAAACAAATGGGAAAGAACCCAAAATTGGTTCAATTGACAATTACTACGGAAAATCTTCTAAGAGATTATGATTTTCTAAGCAAAATAAATATACGAATATTGAATTAATCCAAGTATACGTAGATTTTCATTTGCTTGGATCAAATTTAAAGTAGAAAGATGTTCTAGAAAAGTACTAGTAATTGTGATTTCATTTTTATTAGTTGGGAAGATAAGATAATGGTTAGTGGTTTCCGTAAAACACATGATTTATTTAAATTAATCGTGCCACACGCGTACGAGTTTCCAGGAAGAATGATTCTGTTAAAATAATTTTTTAAAATTAATTTATTTTATTTTCTTTTTGTTAGTTGAAAAAAAGCCTTACCCACTATGACAAAATATATATATATATATATATATCACCCACTACGTCCAATTCAGCGAACACGAAACAAGAGGGATTTAGGGTATGTTTGAAAGCCAGTTAATTGGAATTGGTGTAATTATTAGGGTAGTAATTATACAGTCTAGTAATTATATAGTTGTGTAATTACGACGGCCTGTTTGTTTGTCATAGTGTAATTATGAGTTTACTATTTGGTTGTACAAGTGTAATTGCACAGTTATATTAAGTTTTAAATGAAATAATTATCCAAACTTAAAAGTTAATATAATAAATATATACCTATAAATTTTTATATAAATGATATTATATTTGTTATTTAAGATGTATATTTTTTCATGAATATACATTAATTAATAATCATATATTTATAACCAATATTGTAAATATAATATACATATATATATATATATATATATATATATATATATTCTAAATTAATAATATTTAGTTTAGATACTTACAAAAACTAAAAACATATATTTTTGTAAGAACATCATGAAATTCATATTTGATAAAATAAATTAATATTTATAAATTAATATCATAACATTATTCAAATGTTTGACAACATTAATCTATCAATTATAACAAAAAATTAATAATAATAACATGCAATGTGAGCCAATATATACTAAAACAAGTAAATTAGAACCATGAATATAAGATAATTTAACATCCAAAAAAATAAAATAATATAACATATGTCAAATTCCAACGTAATAATAGTAAGTTACACTATAACTTAAGATTAGGAAACATAATAAGTTTATAATCACATTCAACAATGAAATTCCACTTTAATTGCATCACTCATTATATGCCAAGTTTGTTAATGACTCATTATTTCTAATATTACGAGGTATAGTTTCAAAAAATAGAATAATAAAGTAAATAAATAATAAAATATAAGTAATTACATGAAATCACAAGAAGTAAAAGATAAATAACGTACAACGAAAAATATATTTTAAAATTTTTAAAAAAAAGTAAAATAAAATTAAAAATTGAAAAAATAGAAATAAAAGTTATAAAGAAAATAAGTTTAAAAAAAACAAAAAGGAAAGAAACTAAAAAAGAACCTTGTAATTACCACTAATTCTCACCTTTCCCCTTGAGAATTGAAGAGTGTAATCACACCCCTCCAATTACACCAAATTTCACGCCGACCAAATAATTACTTGGCAAACAAACATGCCAAACTGTATACACTCAATTACACCCAAATTCAATTCATATGTGACTTTTCAAACAGGCTCTCAAAGTATTCACTTTAAATGCATTGAAATGTCTAAATTAAATTCCGTAAAGTTGAGGGGCCGAAATATCAAAACAGTGTAAGCATAAGTCTCTATTTGATTCTGTCCAAAGTAAATAATCTTGACATGTTGAAAATGTGTTGTAAATCTAAGACAAATAAATGAAAAAGATACTTTTTAATAATACAAATTCGACATAAGATAATTCACACGTTTTCAATAGAATGGCTAGCGGAACGCTATACTGTAGTAGCGTGGTTTGAATGACCTCTCAGTAGGCTAGGGAATTAGGCGTGCGGTCAAAACGAGTGTGCATAAAAATAAGGGAAAGGTTCTCTGTCGGAGTTAGTTGACTATAGCTGTGAATGGTGATTTTATGCAATTTTGAGGTTTGGACTAAAGAATAAACAGTGTGCCACTGCCTTCTTGTCACTTTGTGGTTGTTACCCAGTGAAAATCAATTTACAAGGAAATCAATTGTATTAATACCATAAAAACCCCTAACTCCCTGAATTATATTTTCCTTTATATTAAAATCCTCCAGTTGAATTCTTAAAGGTGTGTTTGATATACACTCTTAATTTACTAAAAACGTGCCATGTGGCACTACACGTGACTATTTAACTCAGGCTAAAATTCCCCCAAAGTATTCTTTGTCCCCAAAATTCCCCTTAAATAATATTTCCCTATATATTAAAAGCTCCTCGTTGAATTCTTAAGGTGCGTCTGATTAACTATATTAATTTTAGTTTGTACTAAGTTTTTCACTTAGCTAGCTACTCGTTGTATATTATTTTCTGATGACTGATTAATTATGAATATATTTTGCAAAACTAGGATCCAATATTATTTTTTGCTTTAATTGTGGTTGTGGTATGTTAGGTTCCAATTGAACAAGTCTTTATTTATATTCATTTTGCAGAAAAAAAAATGAAGGCATATAGTGTTGCACTTCTAAAAAATCCTTTTATATTATAGAAACAAGATTACACAAAGTAACATTGCATAAACAAGAAACCAATCGGTCAATGACTGCATTCTCTAATTCTAGATTACACAAACAAGGTTCAAGAGATTCAACTTTATTCTCTACAAAGTATTGGATTAATAAGAAGATTTAAATAGATGTTTTTTCAATAATATGGGTAACAGATAAAAGTAGACTAAAAAAAAGAACAAACTATTTTAGAAGAACAAGAGAGTTGAAAAATTTTCAGAGGAAATCTATGTGGAAAATGGAAGAGGTGTAACGACTCGACCGGTCGTTTTGAGCATTTGCACTTCGCTTGGTAGTTTGAGAGCGCAAATAGCTCCGTATGATGTATTATGACTTGTGTGAATTGTTGGTTTTGATTTTCATGTTATTCGGAATTGATTTGGAAGAATGAATCTTCTTGTTGAAGCTTTAAGTTGATAGAGTTGATCAAGTTTGACTTTTGTGAATTTGATCTCGGAACGGAGTTTTGATGGTTCCATTAGGTCCGAATGGTGATTTTCGACTCGAAGGTATGCCCCAATTTGCATTTGGATGTTTCTAGAAGGTTTCGGCACTAGTTGGCGACAGTTGAAAATTTGAAGATTTGAAAAGTTTATAAGTTTGACCTAGAGTTGACTTTGATGATATCGAATTTGGATTGTGGTTTCGGGAATCAGAATAGCTTCGTTATGTAACTTGGGAATTGTGTGCCAAATTTGAGTTCATTCTGGGTTGGTTTGATATGATTCAGCGCGAGTTTTTGGAAATTGAAGATTCAAAGTTCATTAAATTCGATTTGAGGTGTGATTCGTCGTTTCGATGTTTTTATGTATAATTTGAGGCTTCGAGTGAGTTCGTAGTGTGTTTTAGGACTTGTTGGTATGCTTGGATGGGGTCCCGGTGACCCCAGGTGTGTTTCGGGTGAGTTTTGAAAAAGTTTGGCATTTCGACACTTTGATGATGTTGTGGAGCGAGTGAAGTGCGGAGGGCACATTTTGGAGTGCTGAGGCAAAGCCTCATGTGTAGACCGCAGGGGAAATGTGTGGACCTCAGAAATCCTCTTGCGGCCGCAGAAAGGAGAATCTGCAAGTTGACGGTTTGACTTCATAAGCTTATATCTTTTAATCTACAAGGAATTTAGATGATCCAAAATTACAAATTTTAGCCCTTTGACTCTAGTTTTCAGAAAGTTAAACTATTCATCATTTGGACATTTGCACAGAAAGTTATGATCAATTTACTGAAGCCTGGTAGTGTTGTCACTGCTGAAGTGCGACCACACAATTTGGATTGCAGCCGTGGAACCTGGAATGTGCGGACCACACAAAAAATGTGCGGTCAGCATAATGGGAGGTTAGATTTTGTACTATATAAACGAGCATTAGAGTATTGTTTCACATTTGGACTTTCGGAGCTTGGTTTTGTGGCGATTTTTAGTGGTTTTTCAAGAAAATCATCGGGGTAAGTGATTCTAACTCAGATTTGGTTAATATACATGAATATTTCATTTTTTTCATCATTTAGTTAGTAATTTGAGATGGAAATTTGGGAAAAATTGTAGAAACTTCACAAACTATAATTTGAGGATTTGAATGTCAAGTTGGAATCATATTTGACTAATTTTGGTATAGTTGGACTCATGGTTGAATGGGTATTCGGATTTTGTGACTTTTACCGAATTCTGAGACGTGAGCCTGGGGGTTGACTTTTAAGTTGAATTTCGACCTTTTGATTAAGAACTTAGTATTTTCTAATGAATTGATTCCTTTAGCTCGTGTTGATTGTATTGAATTGCTCTTGGCTAGTTTCGCGTCGTCCGGAGGTCAGTATGCGCGAGATGGCATTTTTAGAGCATCATTTGGCTTGCTCAGTATTGGATTTGGCTTGTTCGAGGTACGTAGCACTTCTAAACTTGGTGTTGAGGGTATGAAACCCCGACCTACATTTATGTGATTGATGTTGAGGTGACACGCATGTTAGGTGCCGAGCGTGTGGGCGTGCACTGTAGTCAATTCCATGGAATTGTGTAGCTATCTTATCTGAATACTTGTATGTACTCTATGTGTTAGAGCACTTGAGCTGGTGAGTTTTGCTAGAAAACATGTTTAGGCTATATGCAGGTATCATTGGGACCCACAGTGGCCATTCCTTGCTGCTGAGTTATTTGTTTAACTGCAGTTATGTACTCAGTCGCATTCATTATATATCATCTCTCAGTCTCTGTTATTGTATATTATCACATCTCACACCATTGATTTGGGTTGCTTAGCATGAGTGTTGTGAGCCCGAGAGATTGGAGAGATTGATGACTAAGTGAGGCCGAGGGCCTGATTGTGAGGATACTGATACTATAGCACGTGAGTTGTCCGTGCGGATCCAAATATTGATACTATAGCACGTGAATTATTCGTGCAGCACGTGAGTTGTCCGTGCGGATCCAGATATTGATACTATAGCACGTTAGGTGTCCGTGTAGCACGTGAGTTGTCTGTGCGGATCCAGATATTGATACTATAGCAGGTGAGTTGTCTGTGCAGCACGTGAGTTGTCCGTGCGGATCAGGCTTTATTGATTCATGCCAGGATTTGGCTTATTATAGCGCTTGGGCTGGATCGGCCCCCCCTCCGTAATCTGCACATCCACAGTAGGGCGCAGTTGCTAGCAGTTATTATGCCTGGCAGGATCTGCCCTGTACAGTACTGTGTGACTGAGTGTGTCGAATGATTGAGCGTGATGAGTAAAAAGTGTGAGACAGTGAGATTGAGTACTCTGAGAGTGTGAGTGCATGAGTTCATCACTGAGATGCATTTCATTTGACATGCATACTTGAGATGCATGCATAGAGATGGATTTCCTTCTGCTATCCGGTTTTGGTGACATTCATGGTTTCACCTGTATATTGACATGTAGGCATAGAGATGTATTTTTTCCTCTTGCTATCTGAAAATGGAACATCTTATTTATTGTTGAAAGGTTTTTGGGAAAATTACAGTTTTCAAACTTACTCATATGCTTTTGGTGTTTTCGGCGAAAGATTTGGGATTTACTATTATACCTGAAAAGCATACCTATTTTTCCATAACTGTGAACGAGTTGAGCATCTTACCTCTGAGTTATTTTCATGTACCATTTTATTATATTGCTATGATTGTTGCTGGTTATTGGAGTTGGACTCTAACCCTTGTCCCAGCTCATCACTACTTTCAACCTAAGTTTAGGTTTGTTACTTATTGAGTACATGAGGTCTGTTGTACTCATAATACACTTCTGCACCTTGCATGCAGATGTTGGATGCTAATGTTGCTACTTACGGCAGGAGTTGGATCGGAAGATGTACATGCGTTCCAGTTATGGCTATCAAAAGTGCTTGGTAGCATTTGATTCAAATTTTGTTCATTTACATTTCAAACAGATGTTGTAATTATTTCAATTCAATTTTGTAAAGAGACCCAAATCTTAGACGCTCATGATTTGTATTACTAGTCCTTGGGAAGTTGTATAAAGTTCAGTTATCTCATCTTTGACTCACATCAGTATTATTATATTGTCTTCTATTGTTAATTGGCTTACCTAGCGGGTTGGGTTAGGTGCCATCACAACGGTTTGAATTTTGGGTTGTGGCAAGTTGGTATTAGAGCTCTAGGTTCATAGGTTCTATAAGTCATGGGCAAGTATCTAGTGAAGTCTTGCGAATCGGTATGAAGACGTCTATACCCATCTTCGAGAGGCTACAGGGAATTTAGGATAAACTTCCCATATTTCTTTCCTTATCGTGCGGCATTGATTCAGTAACTCTTCGAATTCCTTCCATGCATTCGTATGCGCATGTGAGCGCTCGGTATCAGCTGTGCATCGACGGCTTGTGATTCCATGGATGATGTGTGAGATGTGATTTCTGTGTGCTGTTGATGGGCCAGTCTAGAGGACATGAGGCCGGGTTTTAGCTGTAGCGTGAGCACGGGGATTTCGGTTGTGTGAGCACGTGCCTTTGGACTTGTATGTCCGGTAGTGTCCCTATTAGTGGAATTTGTGGCTCGATGAGTGGTTGGATGGCTATATGATGAGTATGACGTGACTTCGAGATGTGTTCAAAGGGTTGAACGCGATGAGAAGGGTTTGCTTGGGATGTGAAAAGGACTACTGGGTGCTTGATTTCTGTCTTGATGTGACGTATAGTCTCGAGTTGTGAGTATGTTGAAATATTTTTTTTCATGTTGTTTAATTGTGGAACGAATTAGATTCACATGTCTTATTGGTGAGTTCAGACTTAGGAAGATTAAGTGACGGCACAGTAGTTGTGGTTGCGACAAGGTATAAAGAGATGTCAGTTTGAGGCTAAGCAGGTGGGTTATAACCTGCGAGGTAATCTACGGATGTGCAATCCTTATGATAGTGTGTGGAGGCTTCCTTTTTTACTAGTGGGTTATAGTTGTGTGATCTGAGTTTGGATCGTTAGTAATAGTTGACCTGACCGTCACGAGGATGAATGCGAGATTTGCAGATGATTTGAGGTATTAGATGGTTTGTGTTACATGAGCTTATGAAGGATTGAGTTGAACTTAGGTGCGGGATTATGGCAGTAATAGAGTATGGGTATTATGAGTTATCAAGTGTTTTGTTCTATGGCTTTGAGCCAAATGGGGGAGGCTGCTATTGACGATTTGATTGTGTGGTTATGAGTTGTACTGGTTTCGGTTTGAGGCACACTTATGAATCAGATATGACTTGCAGAGATTAAGATCGAGGGTGACTCGAGTTAAGCAATTTCTGGATACGGGTGTTACACTTTATGGGTATATGTGAATCATGGAATGATTGAGTTGTTATTGTGGAAGATATAGTGCGCATGGAGTAGGACTTTGCTCGGTCGCGTTAAGGCGGGTTACTTCTTTGGGTGTTGTTCTAATGAGGCACAAGTCGTTCGGCCCGTTTGGTCGGTGCAATTGAGATTTGAGCAAAATGGATAACTCTCGAGAAGGTTCTAATGGATTCAAGATTTATATGTAGCAATTGAAAATTTTGCTGATTGGTATATGGCTAGAAACTAAGATTTACATTGGATGGTGCTAGGACTCGCGGTATTTCTATATCATTGTGGATTCTACATTTCAGTATCACGAAGGTGAAGTTAACGGCTTTAGGTTCACATAAGATCTTTTCAGAGTGGGTGTCTCGGTTGTGGTACTTTTGGGGAACTTAAGAGGGAATACAACAGCTTATGGGCTTTAGGGCGTGTGGTTTTATGCTAGGATCTCTTTTGGTGAGTTTGGTATGGATTGTGGTATTTTAGCAAGGAGAAGTATCAACTTGAAGGCAATTCAGAAGAAATTCGGAGGAAACAGGACAACTTGGCAGTATGTTCGATCAGTATGGTAATAGTATGCTCGGTCCTTTTGATTCTTATGATGTGGTGAGTCTCTACGGGTGATTTGTGGCAATACTCTTAGGTTTTGCGACCTGTGTGGCTTGGTTGAGTTAGAGAGATTCAGTTTGGATGGCTTGGCTACGTGTTAATGGGTTTCGAAGAGTTTTCGATGGTTTCTACGATAGTTTGAGATGGATATTTCCTACCGACGTGAGGAGCATGTTTCGTATTGTGATTTTCTCTTGGATGAGATCAATGGGAGGTTTCTGGCTGATAGGGTATGTATTCTGCTGGTGACTCAGAGTTGATTATGAGATTCTCGTACTTTTCATATGATGGCATGATAGATGCGTGTGTTGTGTGGGATTGAGATTTGCATGTGCAAGGTCACGGTTCAGTTTTGAAGGGAAGGTCATGAATTCTTATGCAACATAGACGGTTTCAGATAACTAGATGAATGATATTACTAATTGGTATTGCTTGGGAAGGGTGCGCATTTCAGAAGGCGCATTGTGTTTTGACTTACGGATGCTTCATGAGTATTGCGATACTCGCATGGTTGATTGACTACTGACGTTCAGATTTTTCTATGTGTCACGAAAGAATTTTAGAAGAATTCCTCGTGGAATGATCGTGTATGAGAGATGTGTTAGGCATTCCGGCGGTGGAGTCAGGATCAGATATGGTGACTCATTTGTTCTATGGATTTGGAGACTAAGAGTTCTCAGGAGCAGACTGTTTCATGGTTTTGGACTGTGAAAATGTGGCCAAAGCTATCCAGATGATGGTATGCGTCATCGTTAGGTCATTGTGGACTTTCGGAGGGCTATTTGCCTATTTGTGGATGACCAGAGTTGATTTGGGGCCCATTGGAATGGCCAATGAGGATGTGTATTCTACATCGGGTCGGATTGGTTGACTTTGTACTGCTATTATTGAGGGATGTGCCATTCGGTTAGAGTTGAGCTTATTCATGTTTTGATATGATCGATGTATTACTCCTCTATGCTATGAGGGGTTGTGATTTGTTGGTTATATGCAAACATGGTGCGGTTCTGTTTGGGCCTTATAGTGGAATTCGAGCAAAAATGGTTATTGGGGTGTTGAATATTTGATTGCGCGTTGGTTATTATCTTTTCAGGCTGTGGTATATTGTGTTACTCGCTTCTCCATGGTTACGGTCATGCACCTTGGATACTTGATGTCGAGTTGCGTGTGGTTGTTGATTTTGAGCATTGTGGTTCGATGTATTTCATATGAACCGGTGTTCGGATGGGGTTACGCATTACAGCTAGGTCATGTCGGGATATGATCCTTTGTGTTAGAATCGTGTGTCTTGGGTTATGGTTACAGCTTGGTTCAACTTGTTCAGACTTATACAGTAAGTAGATGCGAGATGCAGGTCTTATAGGAAATTTCGGATGTTGGAAATTGGGTTCCAAGGTTTATGCGCTAAGGTTGAATTAAGGTTCTTCAGTTAGGTTGTGTCATCAGGCGTATATGGAGATAGCGTGATGTGGGATCATCCCCGGGTAGGTTCATGGTGAGGTTACACGGCGGATTGATGGCTTTGGAACGACTCTGGGCACGTTCGAGGAAGAACGTATGTTTAAATGGGGGAGAATGTAACGACCTGGAAGGTCGTTTTGAGCATTTGCACTTCGCTCGATAGTTTGGGAGCGCGAATAGCTCTATGATGTATTATGACTTTTGTGAATTGTCAGTTTTGGTTTTCAGGTTATTCGGAATTGATTTGGAAGAATGAATATCCTTGTTGAAGCTTCAAGTTGAAAGAGTTGACCAAGTTTGACTTTTGTGAATTTGACCCCGAAATGGAGTTTTGATGGTTCCGTTAGGTCCGAATGGTGATTTTGGACTAGGAGGTATGCCCGGATTTGCATTTGGATGTTTCTAGAAGGCTTCGGCACTAGTTGGCGAAAGTTGGAAATTTGAAGGTTTGGAAAGTTTATAAGTATGACCGAGAGTTGACTTTGATGATATCAGATTCGGATTGCGGTTTCGGGAATCGGAATAGCTTTGTTATGTCCTTGGGACTTGCGTGCCAAATTTGAGTTCATTCCGGGTTAGTTTGATATCAGCGCGAGTTTTTGGAAGTTGAAGATTCAAAGTTCATTAAGTTCGATTTGAGGTGTGATTCATTGTTTCGATGTTGTTATGTATGATTTGAGGCTTTGAGTGAGTTCGTAGTGTGTTTTAGGACTTGTTGGTATGCTTGGATGGGTCCCGGGTTTTGGAGCGAGTGAAGTGCGAAGGGCACATTTTGGAGTGCTGAGGCAAAGCCTCATGTGCGGATGAAGAAATGTGTGGACTGCAGAAATCCTCTTGCCGCCGCAGAAAGGAGAATCTGCAGGTTGATAGTCTGACTTCGGAAGCTTATATCTTTTAATCTACAAGAATTGGAGATGATCCAAAATTACAAATTGTAGGCCTTTGAGTCTAGTTTTCAGAAAGTTAAATCATTCATCATTTGGACATTTGCACAGAAAGTTATGATCAATTTACTGAAGCGTGGTAGTGCTGTCACTGCTGAAGTGTGACCGCACAATATGGATTGCGGCCGCGGAACCTCGAATGTGCGGACCACACAAAAAATGTGCGGTCAGCACAATGGGAGGTTAGATTTTGTACTATATAAATGAGGGTTCGAGTATTATTTCATATTTGGACTTTGGGAGCTCGGTTTGTGGTGATTTTTCATGGGTTTTTCAAGAAATTCATCGGAGTAAGTGATTCTAACTCGGATTTGGTTAATATACATGAATATATCATCGTTTTCTTCATTTAATTAGTATTTTGAGATGGAAATTTGGGAAAATTTGTAGAAACTTCATAAACTATAATTTGAGGATTTGAAGGTCGAGTTGTGATCGGATTTGACTAATTTTGGTATGGTCGGACTCGTGGTTGAATGGGTATTCGGATTTTGTGACTTTTACCGAATTCTGAGACGTGAGCCTGGGGGTTGACTTTTAAGTTGAATTTCGACCTTTTGATTAAGAACTTAGTATTTTCTAATGGAATTGATTCCTTTAGCTCGTGTTGATTGTATTGAATTGCTCTTGGATAGTTTCGCTTCGTCCAGAGCTCGGTACGCGCGAGATGGCATTTTTGGAGCATCATTTGGCTTGCTCGGTATTGGATTTGGCTTGTTCGAGGTAAGTAACACTTCTAAACTTGGTGTTGAGGGTATGAAACCTCGATTTACGTATTATGTGATTGATGTTGAGGTGACACGCATGCTAGGTGACGGGCGTATGGGCATGCACCGTACAAATGGTGATTTAGTCGATTTCATGGAACTACGTAGCTATCTTATCTGAATACTTGTACAGTACTCTATGTGTTAGAGCACTTGAGCTGTGATTTTGGCTTGAAAATATGTTTAGGCTATATGCTGGTATCATTGGGACCTACATTGGTCGTTCCTTGCTGTTGAGTTATTTGTTTAATTGCAGTTATGTACTCGGTCGCATTCATCATTACAAATCATATCTCAGTCTCTGTTATTGTATATTATCACATCTCACATAATTGATTTGGGCTGCTTAGCATGAGTATTGTAAGCCCCAGAGATTGGAGAGATTGATGACTGAGTGAGGCCGAGGGCCTGATTGTGAGGATACTGATACTATAGCACTTGAGTTATCTGTGCAGCACGTGAGTTGTCTGTGCTGATCCAGATATTTATACTATAGCTCGTGAATTGTCTGTGCAGCAAGTGAATTGTCCGTGCGGATTCAGATATTGATACTATAGCACGTGAGTTATCCGTGCGGATCCAGATATTGGTACTATAACACGTGAGTCGTCTGTGCAGCACGTGAGTTGTCCGTGCGCATCTAGATATTGATACTATAGCACGTGAGTTGTCCGTGCAGCACCTGAGTTGTCCGTTCAAATCAGGCTTTATTAATTCATTCCAGGATTTGGCTTATTATAGCGCTTGGGCTGAATTGGCCCCTCCGTAGTCTGCACATCCATAGCGGGCGCAGTTGCTAGCAGTTATTATGCCTGGGAAGGATTTGCCCTGTATAGTACTGAGTGACTGAGTGTGTCGAGTGATTGAGCGTGATGAGTGAAAAGTGTGAGACAGTGAGATTGAGTACTCTGAGAGTGTGAGTACATGAGTTCATCGCTGAGATGCATTGCATTTGACATGCATACTTGAGATGCATGCATAGAGATGCATTTTCTTCTGCTACCCGGTTTTGGTGACATTCATGGTTTCACCTGTATATTGACATGTAGGCATAGAGATGTATTTTCCCCATGCTATCTGAAAATGGAACATCTTATTTATTGTTGAAAGGTTTTTGTGAAAATTACAGCTTTCAAACTTACTCATATGCTTTTGGTGTTTTCGGTGAAAGATTTGGGACTTACCGTTATACTTGAAAGCATGCCTATTTTTCTGTAACTGTGAACGAATTGAGCATCTTACCTCTGAGTGATTTTCATGTACCATTTTATTATACTGTTATGACTGTTGCTGGTTATTAGAGTTGGACTCTAACCCTTGTCCAACTCGTCACTACTTTCAGCCTAAGGTTAGGTTTGTTACTTATTGAGTACATGAGGTCGGTTGTACTCATACTATACTTCTGCACCTTGCATGCAGATGTTGATGTTGCTGTGTACGGTGGGAGTTGGATAGGAAGATGTACCTGCATTCCAGTTATGGCTATCACTAGTCCTTGGTAGCATTTGATTCGAATTCTGTTCATTTACATTTCAAACAGATGTAGTAATTATTTCAATTTAATTTTGTAAATAGATCTAAATCTTAGACGCTCATGATTTATACTACCAGTCCTTGAGGAGTTGTATAAAGTTCAGTTATCTCATGTTTGACTCACATCAGTATTATTATATTGTGTTCTATTGTTAATTGGCGTACCTAGCGGGTTGGGTTAGGTGCCATCACGACGATTTGGATTTTGGGTCGTGACAAGAGGAAATGTGACAAAGTGAGGAAGAAATGTAAAAAATGAAGGAAAAAGGTGAAAATGAAGCAAATGAGGAGAAAAAAAACTAAAAAGTGTATGGCTAATTAGCCATTATACACTGTCAGATGGGGCATTTTGATGCATTTTTTTGGTCTTCGCGCGTTCTTTGGCGTGTTATTACCCACATGATGCCAGGTAAGCAATGAGGGGGTTTTAATATGAAAGGAAAAAATAGTATAGGGAAGTTTTTGGGGACACCCTATAATTTAAATAGGTAACTCACGAAAAATTGATAGTTAAAGGTTTTTTTTCTTTCTTCTCTAAAGGCCCGCGTGGTAGCCAAAGGCTACAACCAGCAATAAGGTATAGGCTATGACATGACATTCAGTCTAGTTATCAAGATGGCATCAAGGGCGATTAGGGGAAAGTTAAGAGTATATCCGGAGAAAGAAAAAAACCTTTTCAAGATGAGACTACGAACCCTAATGAAGCTCAACTTTACTAAACAAGCAAGAAAGGCTCATTCTATCTTATTAGTCAAGCGCAAACGAGCAAGAAAACGGATATGCCCTAAGAAGCAACTTCGTATTCCCCGAATATGGGGAATATGTCCTCAGAAAATCTTTCTCCAATCTGACCTAGCTGATTGATTGAAAATAGCAAGGAAGAAAAGCAAAAACTTTGTTGGCTCAAGAAGCAACCGAGGAGAGAGAAAATACCAATTGAAGTACCCGGTGACCAACCATGGTCAATTGACTGCTGCACCTTTGTCTTTTTGTCGATTAATTCACTTCAGAATATGGTTTGTCCTGGAATGCTCTTTAGCAGAAGCCTTGTGCTATAGCTGTTAGGATATGATATAAACCATGCGTATTGTTATAGTATTCTTTATGGAACAATTGTTATTTATTTATTCAATTCAATAAAGTTTTATTTTAAATAGAGCATGTGTTTGTTTGTGTGTCCTTTGCTTATGTAGTAGATGATTTAGTGTATATAATTTTAGCTTATATACGGAAGATTAAATCATCGTGTAGCACCCCTGGAAAAATATTTTGAAATACTTAAGCGCTATTAAGAAAGTTGATATGTACTAATTATATTATTTTGTGTGCAGACGAAGACTATTAATATGATGGATATTAATTAGGTATGATAATAAGTGTACGAGGTGTATGTGAAGTGATATAGGGCATATGGAGAGCCCATGGGACAAATCAAGTTGGAAATTACATGATAGACTAAAGTTCCAAATGAGTACACACAAGACCTAACTTTGGACGAGCATATCTACATATATATAAGGAGTTATGTGATGTAAAAACCTATCAAATGAAAGATCTTCGAGTCTAGTTTCTAACGCTTCAAATAGTTTGTCATTTGGATATTCCTACAATAAGTTATGACCAAATTACCAAAGGCTGGCAGTGAAGTATTGCCATAGCATCCGGGGCCACGTCCGAAACCCAGAAATCTAGGCCTATAAATACAATATCAGGAGAAGAGAGTATTTTGTGTATTGGGGGTTAGGGTTCTTGAGGTGAAGAGGTGATTTTGAGCTCGAATCAAGTCCAATCAACTATGGTAAGTTGTTAATGATGTTTTGGGTTGATTCTTACTCAATATACATGAGTTCTAACATCATTCTTACATCCAAATACTAGATTTCATCATGAAATCCTCAAGAACACAAAAATCACCAAAGTTGTGATTTTTCAAGATCGATCTACTAGAGGTAATTCCAATGCTTCAAACTCGTTTATTCTGAGTAGTTAGGAGCATTTGAAGCATTTGTTACAAGTTTTAATGGTTGAAAGATTGGATTATAAAACTCTAGTTCGTGGCATGAATAGTACTTTTGAGAAAATAAGAGAGAAGATGAATGATAATCTTCGCGATGAAATTGATGAATACAATGAACCTATGGAATTATTTGTTAGCAAAAGATGGAAGTGATCAACTAAGTAATCACCCAAATTGTATATTTTGCAAGTGTTGATTATGGAATATGATGAATAGTAACTTGGTGGCATTGGACAATTGATGTAGTATCATTATGACTTTGAATGAATATTAAATATAAGAATGAAGTTGAATGGTCTAGCATGTGAATCGATTTGGCGATTTAGTTGTTGGAGGCTTGTGGCCAACTTATGATCCATATATGAATACTGATCAATATTTTAGGTCATACTTTGATGTAATTAGGATATCTAATTGTAGATATCAACTTGTTGGTGATACTTGAGCATTTTAATCAATATTGGAATGATGGAAGAGGATTGAGAGCTTGTGAATGTTAATAAAACAAAAGCGAGGTAAGTTGATTAAAACTAACTATACTTGAGTGACTTTCTCTAAAACCATGTTTTTGAGTTAATACTTAAGTTGTTTACAAGTGCGCTTTCGTGCTTGTGGGGACAAACAAGTACAGATGTCTCCATGTACTAAAATATTATGTTCATATGTAGTGTCATGCTGTTTATAAAATTTTATTTTAAAAAATCTTGTAGGCAAAATAACACTCAAGGTAAATATTATAAGTTTTTATCAAAACATACGTATTGAAAAGAGTACACATATTTGAGTGCTAAAGATAAGTTTTCATGAAAAGTATTTCTTTTGGAAATTGATGAGCAAAACAACATTTGTGGTATGTTTTTAAAGATTGATGTTAAATTGCTAAAGGCTTTAGTATGTAAAAGGTTGTTTTTTAATTTTGTTCAAATGATTTAGATTTCTATAAATGCTATGATTTGATAAAAATAGATTTTTTGAAGCTACTATGCTACGAATCCATTTTTGAAGTATCAAATATTTTGGGAGTTACTTGTGTTCACCGAAATTGACTTCGGATATATTGTGTCCGTTCTCATGAAACTACACGTGTCGGTGTAGGCATAGATGGCCACTGTGTGGTATAGACTACGGCAGAGTGCTCTCCCTCGAGAGAGTACTATTTTGTGCTATTATTAGCATGGTTGAGTCAATTCGTACAGCACTACGATGAGACGACCTGGGCAAGCAGGGTATATGATAGTACATAACCTCGTTGACCTTTTTATGTCGGTGATGGTATAGTACTCCCAGTGAAAAGTAAGGATGACTTTCTTATGTTTAGACCTAAGGAGCCGAAAGTGATTTCAATGACTTAAAGCAAACAGAATTATTTTGTATGATTTTATCCAAAATCTTGGTTGATATAAATGTTTAAAAAGTATATATTGTGGGTTATGTTTTACTTGTCTTTTATTTAAAATGACAAGGATCATGAATTGATAAAATTTCTTATCGTTTTATATCAAATTTTGATGCATTATTTTTATAAAGTTTGTCCCAAGAACTTAAGTTAGAGAGAGTCTATGACACTTATTGAGTACCGTGTGGTGTACTCAGCCCTTAGGGGCCCCCTCCAAGGTCCCGCTTACTTTACATGTTTCAGGATGATGTATGATACATGGCATGAGGTCAGGCTAGGATGACTATCTTTCTGAGGTATTATGAAACACCACTTTTATTTCGTGGTAGCTATCATGTTCTTTCTTATTTTATTTTGTTGGAATTACTCCAAGTGTTGGTTCTATTCTTTGGTATAGATGCTCCATAGATAGTTGTGAGATTATAAAAATAGGATTGTAGACGTCATGCATAAAGAAATTATTTAATTTGATTATATCATTTTTAAGAAAGGTTTAATGTATGACTTTGGAAATGAAAAAAATATGTTGTGACTTGTGTAACAACCTGACCGGCCTTAGCTAGCTTCACTTCAGGTGCTAAGACTTATACGCGTAGAAAAAATTGAATTTCGGGAAGTTCGGAGTTGATTTAGAAAGAAAATTCTAATTTTGGAAGCTTTAAGTTAGAAGAATTAACTAAGGTTTGACTTTTGAGTAAATGACTTTGGAATCAGAATTTGAAGGTTCCAACAGGTTCATATGATGATTTTGGTCTTAGGAGCGTGTCTGAATGTCGATTTGGAGGTCCGTAGGTCATTTCGGCGTCAATTGACGAAAGTTGAAAATTGGATGATTTTGGGAAGTTTGATCGGGAGTGGACTTTTTGATATCGGGGTCAGATTCCGATTCCGGAAGTGGGAGTAGGTCTGTAATGTCAATTACATTGCGACTTGAGACTAGACTTGTGTAAAGTGATAGACTTGCTATTGTGGAGATTCGACGGGCTTCGTGATTAGCCGCTGGTACTCCTCTTTTTTGCGCGAGACTTTACTAAACCTTTTAAATAAATAAGAGATCTAATAAAACTCGAAAAAAAAGATTTTTAAATTTATAGTGACAAAATAAATTTAAAGTCGCCACCTGACAATTAATTCCGGTGTGTCAGGCTACCATGTTAGAACTTAGACTCGAAGCCAAGTTCGTACCAGAGATTTGGATAAGGAGGTTCATTTGACTCGGGGAGAAGGTGTTAGGCATTCCCCGAGTCCCGTGAAAAATCACAGTTGCGTACTCAATCTAGTTGGCTTTTAGAATATTCAAATCGAGATAAAACAGACACATAAGAGAAAAAACAAACACACATGAGGCTCGAGGTCGTTCCCACCTAATAAAAGATAAAATAAAACTAAAATTAAAATACTACAAATTTTAGTTTAGGCCTCCAAATACAAATACCTCGGGGCATTCCCCGGAAACATAATATATACAAGTCCTTCGGGGCATTCCCCGGATAAATTTAACTAAGGGAAGGACCTCTTGCCTCAAGAATTAATAAAACGTCCTAAGATTGCCTACCCAAGTGTGGTCGACCTAAACATGCTACTAGCGGGTAATGAAATACAAGTATTGATTTAAACTATAACTCAATTGAATAAGGTGACATGGTAAGAACAATAATCAAAACTTAAATGGCAGACCACGTCCATGTAAAGCCCATAATGTCAACCAAACAATTTACTTTAATTTCCATTTTTAGCCCATAGCACTTTTTTTTAGTCACTTTTCCAAATCAGCTTGTGAGCCACAAATTCAATTTAGGCAGCTTATAGATCAATTC